>JAEIFV010000047.1:600000-888746 GCA_018904265.1 Lordiphosa collinella
GCTATACTATATAGATGTCTGATTTTAACCAAACTTAGTGGAATCATGGAAAAGAAAAAATTACGTAATTTAAAGACGATCCCATTAAAAAAAAAAAGTTTTTCTCACTAGAACGACCAAATAGATATCCGATTTTGACAAAACTTAGTAGAATTGTGTAAAAGTATATAAAATAATTATATGCAAATGATAAGGACGTTTCCATTGAAAACGAAAAACCTTTTTTAACTAGAACTAGATTTTCGACCGATCGTTCCTATGACAACTATATGCTATAGTCATCCGATACGGCCGGTTCCGACAAATATGCAGCGTATTTTCACTAAAAGACCTCGTGCAAAGTATTGTGAAGATAGCTTTCAAACTGACGGAGGAGATGGCATTGAAACAGACGGACAGACGGACGGACGGACAGGGCTAAATAAACTCATGTGGTCGGAGATGCTTCCTTCTATGCGTTACAAACACCCACATATAGGGGTTTTGAATCAAGCTCTGAGGGTATTGATATTTATAAATTCTCCCGCCTGTTCCAGATTCCGAATTTTCGTTGATTTTAGGTTAAAACTTTCTAAATTTAATCTTAACTCCAAGAAAATTTTCAATTTACATCGAATCTCAATAAGAATGTTATTAGAAAATATGGAAGCTACGTCCATGCAATAGAATATCAAGTAAAATTCACAAGTTTACGGGACCGATCTCTCTAGAAAGTATAACACAGGCTTAAGTTATACTAACTACTCTATAAAAAATTGTTAATTCAGTATTAGTTCGGTATTAAGAAAATCTTACGTTATTCTCGTAGGTCCAGATACATAAGAGAAATTGTCGACTGGGTTGCCTTAGATTTGGTATAGGCCTTTGGTAAGCTTTGTTGATGAAAATGCCCGGGAAAGTTAGTATGGGGAAAATTTTTCACGAAAGTCGACCCGGAATTCGGAACAGGCCCTAACACCTTATTATACACTTGAAAAGTGAATCATAATTTGCCAAGAAGTTTGGAACGCATAGAAGAAATCATCTCCGACCACATAAAGTAGATATATTCTTCATCAGCATGACGAGTTGAGTTGATTGAGCTTTGTCCGTCCGTCTGTCTGTTTCTACGTGAATTACTTCCCTCAGTTTTAAAGCTATCGACCTGAAATTTTGCATGCAGTCATCTTTTAGCTGCACACTGATAATATGTCAGAACCTCTCGGATCGGATGGTTACTTCTTGTAGCTGCCCTAGGAATTTTCTGTTTCAAATGCATTCAAAGTTCGGCACAGACGAAGTTAGCTTTGTCCCTCACATTATAACTTTTGAACAGCGCAGAATATGATTAAGTAAGAACGCTATAAATTTTATTATTTTCCGGATCCAGGGTTTCTCTCCCTGCTTTATCCACTCTTTACATCCGATACCAATTCATAAATAAAAGTCTTCAGGAATTCCATAGACGAAAAGTAATAAAATGTTTCATTCTTCCTCAGCTTTGGGTTTGCCGTATGTGCAAATTACCTTTCAACGCTCTGCTGCATTTAATGACATGATCGCTACTGTGCGTTATCTTAACGCTCATCTTTGGTGTCATACATGCTAAAATGGTAACGTTAATTTTTCAATAATTTGATTTCTGATTATCTTTGGTGAAACTTTGCGATGGCCTTTGCCGGCTTACCTTATATCAAGCCAAAAAGATCGGTTGAACAATCATTTGAAAGTGTATTGAAACTTTGACACAGACGAAGTTAGATTTTGCCTTCTCGCGTTTAATGTGTTGTCATGTTCACAGCTTGTCTGCGTATCTCATATACATACATTTGTGTGTGCACATCGGTTGAATGATTTCTTCTTAATGTTTGCCACAGTTTAAAAACGGCGGTCTTATTTGATGATTTTAATTTTTGTTATTTCTCACAATTTGTTATTATTTACTTTGAATTAACTTGTGTGTATTTTAATTATTTGAAAATGATTGCATAGATAGAAGAAGGGCAGCTTGGTATGTATTTGGCATTAGAAAGGAAGGTTCATTTGTCACTGAAAGCATTGCTTATATGCACTGGTCACTACTTTCTCTTTTACGACAGAACAACTCATCTTTATGATGTTTTGTTTTGGAGAGTTGACTCAGCCACGTTTGGAAGGTGTACAATTTTGTTTCTTCAACTTTGACATCTTCCAAAGAAAGATAAGTAGGCGCTAGAAATGCGGAGGGCCTTTTCTACTTAGAATCACTATTATATTCTTATTCTAAAAGCCTTCACTAAGAACAGAAAAGCGGCTCAATATCTCTAAAAATCCTTTGGACCAAGTAGAAGTAAAATATGGAACCGTTCCACGAGCACTTTTCCTTTAAAACCTTTTCAACTTGAAGTTAAGCTTGGTTCGATTCTTTCCCTCTGCAGATCTTTCTTCACTTTTCTAAATAAGTTTTAATTGTTTTTATCTACGTCTTGATCATGTCGATCAGCGTTTAATGGCCTTTGGAATTTCTTAGGGGTGTCTGTTTGTTTTAATTTTCTGTATTTTTAGGGCCCGCATTTTACAGCCTTTGGATTTTCGCTTTAAGCAATTGAAAAATGAAATTGATTAACGTATAAAAATCGACTGGCAATTGCATTGCACAATAAAAGTGATTCACTTTGCGGCGTCTGCCCATATATGTCTGTCTGGAGTGTTCCAAGTTCGAGTTGAAGCCAAAAGGAACACATACGACCATATGGCAAGCAACAGTTAACTTCAAAGGCACACAAAAAGTTGCCTTTTTGTGTATCCCACTCTCAAGTATCGCACACTCTTTCTCTCCATTGTTCCCTGCGCCTTATCAAATTGTTCAATTTGTGCAGCTTGGCGGCTGCCTAGTGGCATATTAAAGCAATTGTCTAATGCCACATGGCTTTGGGATGGTGCTGGTGCTGGTGCTTACTGCTGCTGGCAGTCGCGTGCCTCACTTCTTTCCAATTCCATGTGTTGCGTGTGGAGGGCACACATGGAACATGAGAGCATGTGAAAAAATATTTTAATTACGCGCTTTTTTCTACTCTGCTGCCGCTGCTGCTGTATTTTGCTATTTTTGTCAAAATTTTGTATTTTTTTTTTTTCAAAAATTTTGCTGCAGCTGGCTATCAAATAACACGCCAAAATGACGTAATGTTTTGCAAGATTGGGGTAGAGGCGGCACTCAAGTTGCTTTGGAGACTGTGTGCGAAAATGGTGCAAAATACCATTTTCAAGGAAAACGCTAATTGAAGGCTGAGTATCTATTTTACTTGGGGGTTGCCATGTGAATCATTTGTAAATGAAGATGAGTATGTACGTATGGAATGTCTGTGTTGTGGCATTGAAAAATGCGACAAGTGGCTTATGAATGTTTTAATAACTTATACAAAAGATGGGGAAATGTGGATTCTTTGGATCCTTATTCTCTCGAGAGATTTTTTTTCCAAAAAGTATTACCATTCAAACTCTACTTCATTCTCCTCAAAAAATTACATAAAAAATTTCCTTTGATATACTACGAATTATAAAGAATTATCATGCAAAAGATTGGCGTTGGTCATCCAAGGTTTCTTTTTAAATGGGTGGAAAATAGTTTAAAGCAGCAGTGGGCAAGCCCTTGCACGCGCAAACGCGGTAACTGACAATGCAAGACCCCCCTCTCTCCCACAAGCAAAATTGATTTGTATATAACTTCGGTCTTCTTCGGTGATCTTATCAGAAAAGATAGATATTTGGCCTTACTTGATATATATATATAAAGTCTGCAAGGTTTTAATTTACACAACTTTTTTCACAACTTCATGATCTCCCTTTCCCATTTTTAATGGGAACAGGGTATAAAAATTAGTTTAAATGAATTTGAAAGTTGAAATTTTGACTGGTGGCGTTTTCGAGCATTGGAAAGTCACATTTCAAATCTATTCTTACAAACCGAGTTTAAAGTCAATCGAATGAAAAATAGTTTAGTTGAAACAAAAAAATTACTCCATACAAACTTTTTCGGGCATTTTTACCCACTTTGGAAATCAATTTTTCAATAGTCCCAATCTACAAAGAAGGGTATAGCCCAAAAAGCTTCCGAGAATCGATACAAGCGGAATTCAGGTGGCGATGCGCAAGGTTCCCCAAAAAATTTAGATTGTCGGATATCAAATATGCGCCCTGTTCCGGTTTTCGAGTCGATTTTCGTGTAAACGTTAACATTTTGCATCCAATTTGAATAACGTTGTATGCAAGGAATTCGCTTGAGCAACTCAAACCGATTGCTCAATGCAAAGTGAATTCAATTCGAGAGAAAACTACGACGAGATCTAGTAACCACAGATTGTCTTGTAACTTACATACAAATTAATGCAACTAAAACGCGAAACATTAACGTTTACACGAAAATCGAGTCGAAAACGGGAACAGACCCGTAAATTTTTTCCTACTTTTACAGTATTTGTTCATATTTCTTTCCGCATTCCTTACAGAGATGAAATTTAAAGCGTTAAGCGATTCGGTAAACTTCAAAAACGATTTCATATACCGAAACAATGGTTCAAAGATTAAAGCCTGCTGTGCTGTGTAAGTTTTTCAAAAATTTTAGAATTTTCAAACCGATTTTCTATAAGTAGCAAGCTTCTCTTCAAGATGAATATACTTTTAGCAAGTGTATAAAAATGCGTCATATTTACAAAATAAAAACCTATTTCAGAAACAACAAAAAGAACTACAGATACACTTATGAGATACTGCTTGTACCTTAATGTACACATGTTATAATTGCTCTGTGTTTCAGCATCATCATTGATTTGAGACAATTAACAGCGACGTAATGACAGATAAAGATACCAAAATAACGTTTAGCATGCAAATGTGTAAAACGTGGCCAAAGCCAGGTAGCCGTATTTAAGTGTCCTCAATCTGTGTAAGCGCCTTGTCTGTCTGTATCTTGGTATCTTTTGGCTGACTGCAATTGGGAAATTCGCATATTTACTTTTGTAGCATGAATGAATGTCGCCAGCCACATCGTTGTCACGTCTTTCCGAGTGCTCAAGTGTGTGTGTGTCAGTGTGTGTGTTTGTGTTTTGGCCAGCCGTTTTAGTTTTGCGCTATTTTCGCATATCGCACTGAGCCAATTTTGTGCATTTTTGTCTCTTTGAACTGTTTCGATTGAAAGGTTTTGGTATTTCATAAAATTTAACAATTGCCACGCCCCAATGATGCCTTAATTGTTGCATTTGCCATCAGCTGTTCATTTCGGTGCATTGTTTTTGTTTTTGATTTTGATTTTGGTCTTTTGCCTTTGTCTTTGCTGTCTTTTCGTTTTGGCTTGTTTATTTTCATTTTTGGCAGTTTGGTTTTGTTTTTTATGCTTTTTGATATGGCATAAAACTTTAATGTCGTGCTGAGCTAGCCAGCCACGTTTTGTGTAGCTGCGTATTTGGGTTAAATGCCATTTTTATATGGACGCCCCCAAAGTTGGCCATGTCAATCATTCAATTTGTTGTGGGTGTTTCGATTATTTGCGTTAATATGTTTTGATTTTGGTTGTATGAATCGTTTGTGAATGCAAATGATTCCTTTTTTAAATCCTTTAACTAATGAACTAATGGTGGGGATGAAATTTCAAGTTTGGGTTTAACTTGGGGAGGTGGAGACGCGTCGGAAATCAACTTTTTTAATTTTGAGTCAGAAGCGCGTCGGGATTGAATTTAAAATTCGGTCTGGGATCGAAAAGAATCAAAATAGACTTGAGTAGAAATAGAGACTGGAGTGAATTTTTCTTGGAACGATCGGAACGCGATTGAATTTCAAATTGCGTGAAAAACTCAGATCTTATTCTATCTTCATATATCTCTAACTTTTTTAGACTTGGAAGCTGAGCAATTATCTCGCAATCGCAAAAATCATCAACTTGTATCTTAAGCACCTCCAAAGAGGCACAAGATGACAACTTGTTCATTTGTTTCAACAGAGTTACCAAACAATGATTTAAAATGAAAAGCTCTTTCACCTGTTTTTGAATCTTGAACATTTTTGGCAGAAAAGAGCAGCAGTAGAAGCTAAATGACTCAATGAATGTAGACAGACCTAGTCCTCGCAGAGGAAATTGGAAGAGACCTTGAGACCCAATGGAACCCTTTTAATCAGAGGCAGGCAAAAAAAAATACATTTACATTTTTGCATTGGTGTGATATTCCCGGTCAGCTGACAAAAATCGTGCTAATCCCACAAAGTCAGAGATAAATCATCATTAAAATCCATTGTTTTGTAGAGTCCGGCGGAGACCCTTTGATAAATACCACGAAAGCGTGTGCAAGTCCTTGCCAAATGTATCTGATCGACAAGCGAAAGATATTCCATCAACTGCTCCAGGCAATCATCGATGAGCTTCAATATGGCTACTGGCTGGGACTACTGGTTGGGACCAACTAAAACTAGCTTGGACGAGGAAAATATGGATGTTGAAAATATTTTTCCAATCGATCATAACTTTGGCTGCAACATGCACATTGGCAAACAGTCAGAGTGGTTCAGCTGTTCTGTTCAGTTGTTCAATTGTTCAAAAGAACTTTCTCATGTGTCAGTAAAAATTGGGATACCTGGAACTGCTTCGGAAAATAGATGATGAGGGAAAACAAACCACTCTTTGAAACAGCGATGTTCAAGTAGAGCGAGGCCACAAAGTAAGAGAGTATTGGTGGGGGAAATTAAAGCGACACAGCCCAGCTTTGAACTTCCCTCATCGACGGCTGGACAGCGAATGCAAGCAGAGAGAGCGCTGCTTACGCTCACTCTTATATAAATGTCAAAATGAGCGAGAGATTGCTGTTGTTAAACAACATTAAGAGGCAGAACAAAAAAAATTCGCGTGTGCGGCTACCTTGTTAAGTATACCTTGCTTACGATCATATGTAACCGATTGCGCTCGGCCCCTGTGGGCTATGGGTGAACAATGGCTGCTTGGAAATCAACTACTTCTGGGATGATGTGGATATATATGGCATTTTGCTTATTTTCCGTGCACTAAGCGCCACATAAAACGTTGGAAAACTTAGATAAAAGAGCAGAAATAGCGCATTTCATGGCCCCAAGTCCGTTATAAGGATGCATGACCTAATAGATGGATCGCATTGATCAGCTCTGATATCATATCAAAGGAATGCCATCAAATATAGAAAGGAATTTGTTATGGAATTTTAAAAATTTGGAAGAAGCGTTGGTTCATACTAAATGCTTCATAGTGGAGAACAGAGTGATGTCTCTCGACAAATTGGACAGCCGGGGTAGTATCTACTAGATCTATATTTTACTAATTAAAAAAGGGGGTCCGGTTCGGATCCGGGTTGGAAGTTTAAAAGGAAGGTTCGGTACATGCTCCGGTTCGAGGAATCCAAAAAAGCACAACCTATTCTTAGGTTTTCGGATTGGCACCGTTTGGCAGCCTTGGTTTTTATACCCTGTTCCCATTAAAAATGGAAAAAAGGGGATCATGAAGTTGTGCAAAAGTATGTAGCAGGTAGAAGGAAGCATTTGCGACCCTATAAAGTATATATATTCTTGATCAGCATCAACAGCCGAGTCGATTTAGCCATGTCCGTCTGTCCGTATGAACGCGTCGATCTCAGAGACTATAAGAGCTAGAGCCTCAAATGTTACAGATTGTTACAGATTGAAGTTTATCCTTATAAGGACTAGGTACGCTTCTCATACTAAGTTAAATTGATAAGTTTGACATTAATTTTTCTACATTTTTTGTAACGAAAACTCCGTTACAGAATCAACATACCCTTCTGCGAGTGTATAGAGCTAACATTGGGGTTGTTCACATGAAGTTTGGCCCGCATGTCAAGACAACAAAAAAAAACACACAGTAACAAAAACAAGCGACAGCAATTGAAAAGAGAAAGTTGCAAAAAAAGAAAATAAAAACAAAAGCAAAAACTTCTAGCAGCGACCAAGTTGAAAAGTTGAAAGCCGTTAGCAGCCCCAGGTCCAAGTCCGGTCACAATTCATCGTCCAGTTTTGATGGTGTCGCTCGCGAAGTTCACTCCTCCCACTATGCTGCTTGCTGCCTGATAAGAGCGAGCGAACGAGTTTTACAAATTGTCAACGCTTTGCTTTTTAAGCAAACACAAAACTAGTTTGCAGCTATGCCAAAAAGTATCTGTATCTGTGCAACATAATTTTGTCATTACCAGGCAGGCGGTTCCATATGCATATGGGCAACAGATGTTGGCCAGGTAGTGCTGCTGCTGCTGCCTGCACACGCCCCGGACCCAAAAAGTTGACTCCTCAAGTGTTTGCTTGGGACGAGCGTGGGTAGCGGCATTTATGCAACTCTCAGATACATTTGCCACATTCTTTAGTAATAATAACTAAAGCCAAGTGGGGGAGAGGGACCCATTTTTTTTTTGTGTACGAATGGGCAAGTCAACAAAGAACTCAATAGCAAAAGGGACCAAGAACCGCCACACCGGGGGCAACGTCACAAAAGACAAATGTGAGTGTGTGTGTGAGAGAGAGAGAGAGAAAGAGAGAGCGAGTGGGAGAGTCAAAGATTCACAGCAGAGAGCACGAAGTGGCGCACAAAAAGGAAGTAACTAAAAATAACAAACAAGAGGCAACATCATCTCTTTGGGTTTTCTGTAAGGTGGAATGAACTCGAGCCCAAAACCAACAGACAATGTAGAGACGAAGAACCAGAACGCCAGATCAGCCAAAGATGCGTCTTAAATTTGAGAGGGGGAAGAGAAATAACAATTGCTTTTAAGTTAACTTAAGAAAATAATTCTAGATTTATTTATTTACAAAAGAGGAGTTGTTGGGCCTGGTTGTAATTAAAGCTTGTTGAAAGTTTAGAATATCCAGCATAAAAATCAAAGAATTTGTATACATTTAAAGTTTATTTGAGCTCCAAGTTCTACACCTACGATAGCTCTAGTATTTCAACATTCTATTTCATCACAACAGTTTGGTTTCTGGATTCGAACCGGTTCAGACAGCTTTGCGGACCTTCTATAAGTTGATTAACTAAAAAACAAGAACTTAAACTGGTCCAGAACCAAAACCTTTAGAATTAACAGCTTGGTCCAGGTTTTTGTGATACCTGAACAAAACCATTTAAAATTCAATCCAAATCCACTCACCTCTTCCTAATACCATCTAAATAGCTGAAATGGTAACATTGCTCTGGTATGAAACTAAAATCGCATTTGAAATCGATTTTCTATGAATTTTTTTTTCAAATGCAAAGACCGGGGAGGTTAATAGAACGTATTTCCATAATGCTTTATACAATATACCATCCCAAAACGCTTTTTTTTTTTTGTTGGTCTTGGGAACGAATGCTGTTCATAAATTTTAAGATAGGTGACAGATTGTTTTCTCTACTTTCAGTTAAAATTGAGATATAATTTTTCGTCCAGTTTACCAAGCTAAACTGTAGTCAATCAGTAGTCGAATGGAATCCTTTCCTTATTGTTATTATTTTATAGGTCGACTACAAATGCTTTTAAAAGTGCATGGACTATGAAAAATTTGGTTTTCCCATTTTCAACTACATATCTTGAAATCGCCAAAAGGACCCCCTTCACATGTTTTAAGGAAATGGCTCTTAGCCGATTTGGCTGATATTGAAATATGTTGTTGTTGATGACCTACGGATCACTTATTCTCTTGGGCACTACTCCCGATAATGAGCCAGTTTCGAGTTACCAAGAGCGAAAGTATTGATCCAAAAGGGCCCCAAAAATTGGGGATTAGAGTGTTCCCAAACTTTTAGCCTGGAACATTTCAAGAAACTGTTTTCTAAATGTGCGGGGTCTTTTGTGTTTGATTTCTAAACGCATCTTCAATAAATTATTCTTTCTGATCATAATATTGAGAAATTTAAAGTAGTCTGTACGAAATTTTTGTATACAGGGGGTCCGCTTCGGTTTTTGGTTCGGGAAGTAAAATATTTAAAGAGTTTGGTTCTTGGTCCGGTTCGAGAGACCCACAAAACTCGAACCAATCCGGTTCTTTGGGTTTTGGGTTTGCAACCTTGCATAAAATAGCTCATAACATGTTCAGCTGCAATCTGTTGAGCAATATTTCGCACTACGATTCAACAATCGGGGCTCCAGCTGCAATCGGTGGTGCAATTTAAATGGATGCAGGAAAGCATCCTTAACATGTTGAATTAATAGCATTTTCCAAACCTAAATACAATTTCGATTTTTAAAAATAGCAACCTTATGTACCTGAAATGGCAATTAAAGTGGTTTCAGGTTCACAGAGCAAAATTTTGTAGTGTTTTTATAGTCGAGTTATAAGGAAAACAAACAATTATGGGCAGCACCGGTCGCAACGGTGTTGGGCAGCACTTCAGAGGTACAGGAATTATAGTCGGCTTGACCGACTCTTTCTTGTTTTAGGACTAGCTAGTTTTCGTCCCATAGTTCGTCGGTGATCTCTAGGATTTGGACATAGTTTCGTGTTCGTGTATCGCTTTCTTCACATCTTTATTGGTGCAACGACCGATGTGATCTTCTGATATGCAATTCCTTCCAGTATATTTATGTGGGGAGTTAATGGAACCAGAGGGCGTTTCTTAGGTAAACGATCTTTACTTTGAGTGCAAAAATGGGAGCTTTTATATCTGTACCAGGAATAAAGTTTGTGATGTATACGCGAAAAACTCTCACCCTTGAATATATCTGACCGTCGATCTGCCCCCCGCTGATGCCCCCGTAACGTGATATGGTTGGTAAATAATAAGAATTTTCAATTTTGCCACGCCCCCTCCCCCCTCGCAAATTGGAAAACCGCCCGTTTTATAAGGTGTTTTTAGCTATCTGGCACCTGACAGCTCACCACGTCGTTTGCCTTAAAATTCGTTTTTTTAACCGCTACCGCTCAATTTGTTTTTACTGCGGTCTGTGATTACCGGCTCTTCGGGCTTTTGGCTCTTCTTTCTTTTATAAACCGCAAAGCTCATGCCGAAAAATCGTTTGGTGCGTTTATGCTTCTACCGCTTCATCCTATCCAACTTCAGTGTCCAGACGGCCCCCAACAACTCTTTTGGCGGTCGGTGAATTTTTTTCGTCACCGGATTGCCGCTATCGCGTTAACGCCTTTAACTTTTTTGTGGGGTGTTAGCTTGTCTATACACAGCCCGCTTCAATTACGTTGGAAGACAACTAAGCATTTATTCGTGAGATCCGGCCGAAATGTTGGAAAGAGTATGCCAAAATTGACTAGCGGATGGACCATTTGAGGCGCAGTCACGGTCAACATTTGCATGAGATAATCTTCAAACGTTAAATTATATGGACCGTACTATCGATTCAAATAAAGATTTCATGCATTTTTCTTAATTTTATGTTTTTTTTTTTTTTTTAAAACTTTCCTATAGATCACCCTTTAGAAGGTTCGTTCCTTCTGGGCATATTTAGATATCATGATTATTTATCGATCCGCCAAAGGAATGGAAAAGATCGGATGAATGATAGTCGAGTTATAAGGAAACAAACAATTATGGGCAACACAAGTTGCAACGGTGATGGGCAGCACTTCACAGGTACAGAGTATGTTATAACCGACTTTCTTTCTTGTTTCTAACGAACCCATTTAGGAATTATTTGTGTTTTGGATTAGGTCTTGGCTCGGGCAATGCAATGAAATTTGATATGTTTAGGATTCGGACTTGCATAAAAAGCCGGGAGACTCCGTAGCGATTTACAACTCTGATGAAAATTGCTTGCCAGGACAAATGATGCAGTGAATGTACACTGCCTCTACCTAGAAGCTCTAACTAGCTTTTTTCAGTCTTGGTTTAACGGATTAATAGTGGGTGATACTGTGATTTCCCTTTTGATACTTGTTTAATGTCTTTATACGGTGGTTATCATTCCCGCTTAAGTCCCCAACATCTCAATTTGTTTGTGGAAACTTCATAGGGTGCGACGAGAGGGTCATGTTCTGGCCACTTGCTGTTGCTTGTGCTGCATGGGACATGTATTTGAAAATCCAATTAAAATCGCCCTAGTGGCATTTTTTACTCCTTTTTATACAACTGCAGCAGACATCGAAAAAAAAACCAATTCGCTGTCAAAGAACACAAGTGAAGCAGGAAATCATATTAGTCCATTATTAGGCCCTGGAATTTGCTTTATAACCATTCGAAATTGCATTTCTATGCAGTTGAATGCATTTTGGCATTTTCTGGTGGCTACCAAAAATCACATAAATATGCAATAATCAAAAAATGTTCTGTCAATAGCCGGAAAGCTGATTTTCATCAGCAAAATATGATGAATTTTTAATAGAAATAATCAAATCAACCTTAAATTTAGAATTAAATCCAGACTCGAATACTTGGTAAATTTTTGGGGATTTGGAAATAGTTTTGAAAAGAAAATTTCATACAAATTGTGGCTAAAATGTGATGCTGTATCCAAAATCTAAAGCTGAGTTCAACAGGCAACTAATTGGGACAAATTCTGATACAAATTTGGCTAAGTAGGCCTTATGCATACATATTTGTATTCTCTGTTGCATTTTCTGTTGATTATTGAATTATAATCAATCCTCGGACCTTGAGCCTGCTAACAACCACTTTGACTTAAATCAAATCAGGTCGCAAAAGCCCATATTCAGCTAAATAGTGAACTTTTCGTACATATTTGAGCAAATTATTGGCAAATGAAATCACAGCTGTAGTTTTAAGTAATACAAAATCGAAATCTTGGTTAAAACTCGTAGCTTACCTTCGTCCAGCAAGCGTTCGACATGCGTAAAGACATTCGGGAAGGCAGCCAATTGCTTGCGATCCTTTAGCAATTGGGCCAAATAGTCGGCAATGCTTTGTGTGCTTTGTTGTTGTTGTTGCGGCGTCAAATGAGGCTGTGGCACAACAACTTGCGGGGGCTGTTGCTGCTGTATTTGTTGCTGTTGCTGTTGTTGTTGCTGTTGTTGATGCTGTACAACGGCAGCGGCTGCGGCAGCAGCAGCCGCAGCAGCAGCGGCCTGTTGTTGCAATTGCTGTTGCACAACGTTTTTGTTCTCACAGGCACTCATTTTGAATAGTTGTTGTTGTTGGTTTTTAAGTATTTGTTTATGCTGTTAACAATTTTAACAATGTTTACTCTCTTGCACAATGAGATTCTTCGTATGTAACTTTTTATTTTTTATACAGTTCTTTTGCTTTCCTTAGGTATTGCACAATTTTGCTATTATATTTTTTTTTAACACTGTGAAATAGACACACATCAGAAGAGATTTGTTGTAGTTGCTGCGGTCAAAAGGAATTCATTAAGCAACAATTCAAAACAGAAAACGAAATGAAAACAACTCCACCCAAAAGTTTGAGAGAAAAACGAACAAACGAAAACAACAACAGCTACGAGAGAGACAAGAGAAGACTGAAAATTCCTCAGACTGATCGCTCACACATATATACATACATACACACACATGCGGGAGCGCAGTTAATTTGTAAGTGAGCAAAGAGAGGAGATGAATGAAAGCGGAATGTCAAAAAATATCTGATCACTCGTTCGCTCATTGGGCTGCTGCAGTGGGAACAATAAAAAAAAATTAGAAAATAATTTCATATGCAAATTATATTTCTTAATTTTCAACGCATTTAGAAAAACTATGTGAAATTAATTAGCACAATTCCGGAAATTCCAGTGAGTGTGTGTGTGTGCAGCGAGTGGCAAAAATATTGAAAAATTTTGCACAGTTGTTGCTCTTGTTGTTGCTGCTGTTGCATTTATGTATTTCATTTCGTTTTCATATTAGTTGTTTGTACCATACACTGTTTGTTTATTAACCATATGAGAATTCCTTTTCTTTATTTTATTTTATTTATTTAAATGTTTTTTATTCGAGTCGGTGAAAAGCGCACGGGGACTTTAATAGAAAAAACGATTCTTCCTAATTTCCTAACTGAACCGTACGCAAAGACAGAGAAAAAGAAACTGAATGCAAAACGTAGAGCGGAAAAGCTGGTAAGTGTGAGATCACAGCAGAGCGATCTAGAGTTGCAGCGTACGAAAGGTGCTGCTCTTTTGGTTTGCTCTCTGGCGTATGACGTCGCAGATTTATTTATTTAAACAAAGGTTTAACCAAATAATTAGTTGTGCATAATAAGTTTGGAATTTAAAATTGTATTAAATTTATTAACATTTTTCATGTAAAATTTCTGTCTTATACTTAGGGGGTGGCAAATAACCTTAACAAATGAATTTTATGACGTCACTCGCTCTCATTGAATTTGACCGAGAGAGCGCTCTGGCTACTTCTCTATATTAGCAGAGATCAGCGGCCAGTGTTGCCACCTGGTTCATTGACAAATGCACAGCTGGTGAACTTAAGCCTGAATTTAACCACAAATATCGAATATTAAATAAAACCATGTACTAAACATTAAGCCATTAGTTGAATAAAACATTTTAGCTTAAGTTACTTTTATTAAAAGTCTCAATGACAAATGGCAGCCCGCTGAGTGCCAATGCAGAGCAGCCATCTCGCTTGGCACGAAACATTAGGCGCGCGTTGGCGTTAATTTGAATTGTATGCCACCACCTGGAGGCATTAATTACACGCACGGAAATTGCTGGCAGATTAGAACCAAACGACGTTTGCGTTTTGTGGGCAGTGATTTGGCCAAAAGCCCATGCAAATTACTGGATGGAAATATGTGGCCAAATGTTGGTGTTAAACTTGCCTTGGAGCAGCCACAACCGCAATTTTGGTCAAATGTATGTGGGAAAATTTGAAATTGAAATTGGCATTCGCATGCGTGGCTGCTGCTGCTGGTGGTGTCTGGCGACGCACCATATAAGCGACCCTGGGACAACTTTTACTTTCCATTGCGATTGCTTTTCCATGGCTTCCGTGTATTTTGTCCGCTTACAGCACCCGCATGCGCGACTTAAATGAGACGTGAAAGTTTACGGTGGACATGGACACACAGTGAAAAGCTGGCGCCCACCTCAGACGACCAAAAAGCCACCAAATTCGTCTGCACTTGGCATGGACAAGCTAAGTGTGTGTGTGTGGGCCGACATTTTAAAGTCACATAAATACATTTTTATGGGCATTGGAATATGTGTCAATGTGCGTCGCAGAGATGAAGACATTGTAATATGCCTATGGGATTTCGATTTACAGTCCACAAAGAGCCAAAGCCCTTTCGAATGTTTACACCTACATTATATGCAGCCAAGTGAGAACTTGGCCGTGGGCCGCTAATCTCTAGTGCCTGCATGCTGGGGCACTATAGGTGAATTTACCACATCTTTTTATAGATATTTCAGATTTTTCATCGGTTCATAAAATTATTTTGCAGCTTTTTGCTCTGAACCAGCCAGATCAGAACTAGGAAAATATCCAACTTCCTATTGCCAAACTTACACAAAGTTTTCCAGTTCATACCACATATGAAACGGAACAGTCATCTGATTCGGAACTGTACCAAAAGACTTCGTGCAAAGTTTGGTTAGGATAGCTTTAAAACTGACGGAGGTGATAGCATAGAAACAGACAGACGGACGGACAGAGTTCAAGGGATAGTTTATATAATTTTAGTAAAGGGGTAATTAGCAAGTCAGCATAAATTTTCAGCATTCAGCTGTTTTTGGTTTAACATATTGATAGCTCAAATAATATCTAGAAAATGGCTTCTAATCACTTTTGAACCAGTTCAGCAAGCTGGCTCTAAACTTAATTTGTGCCTGAAAAGATGTGAAAAGCTGCCTACAGTCCACTCGTACGTCGTGGGCACCACTTTCCGTTTTCAAATGGTGTGAGTTATGTGATGGCTTCACTTGACAGCGCTCGCCCAAGGAAAAATTGCATCTAAAATGCATTTCAATTGTTTGGACCAAATCCAAAACGGGGCGCCGCCGCCGCCAGTGGCGCAGTAGTAGTAGTATCATATAAGGAAGTTGCGATTGACAAACAACCAAACGATTTGTTTGCCATATTTCACACCCAGGCAAAGTTAACAATCCTAGGCCAAGTTGCCCGTTGCCTGAATCTTATTGAATTTTTGCCGCCAAATTGAAATGCATTCTGCAATCTGTGTGAGTTGGTAATTAGCTGAATGTTGTCCACAAGACAAGCAATTCATCCATTAACCAACTTGTAGTTGGTTTTGTTACGCATGACACTGACTGCGTAGGTGGCGCCTGCCTACCCAAGCTTATTATGGCTCGTGTGAGTGCATACCGAAAACTGGATTCAACACCTACACAGGCAGCTGCCACATTGAGACAACCAACCAAAAGAGTTAAGATTGTTTTGGCCAAGTGGTTGGAGGTAGGTGTAAATCTACATCGTATGTTTAAAATATTAAACAGCAGAAGCTTGGGTTCAAAATATGTTTTTTGCGGTTAATCGAACTGCGGTTTCGGTTGCCAAATGCAGAAAGTAATGTTGACTAATCAATCACTGTACAAACTTATAATCAAGCCTGCAAACTCTTTTTGTTGATGATCCATTTGATGATGTTGGTATTCACTTGGAATGGATGTTAATGAATATTTTTTTTTTTTGGTATTAAAATTACCATTTAATGTTAAATTTATATTTGGTTTTTATTCCAAAGAGCTTAATATAAGGGGATATGAAAAATGATATTATTATATTAAAACAAAAGTACAATAACTTACATCCAGCCAAATTGGATCTAAATGTTGTCTTATTTGAGATTCAGGGGTTGTTGGTGTCTAAAATTTAAAATAAACCGATCTGCCTGCAATTATAAGAAGCTTATTTCCCATACATGTCAAACCTCTATCTGTTTCGACTCGGCTGTTGATGCTGATCAAGAATATATATACTTTATAGGGTTGGAGCTGATTCCGAGTTGAGTTGTTTCGTTTAGACATATGTATGCATAGTGTGATTACCTACTATTAATATCGCTTAGTGTGAGCTTGTGCAGGGTTCTACTATTCAGACAGACGCTAGCCATATTTGCGAAATTTTAAGAGAGAATCGCAGAAAAGCAAGTATTTCTACTGCTGTCTCTAGTGCCCACCACCACAAGCACATTTTCCTGTCCTCTCCATTTGGATGGGTCTGGTTTATAACCTGCTATATTGGCGCGTTATCGACGTCTTAACTTCCATCTAATTGTTACGAAAACATCAAATTCGAATCAATACATTATGCGGATATCTAGGTATAGGTAGGTATACCGGTATGAAGTGACCGTCAAGATACAAATGTCTCGATAGGGAACATTTGTTGTGAACGAGCCTTTATTTTTTTGTTTGCTATGACATCTGTGAAACATATTTAGTATACATCAAGTCATTGAACAGACAACATCATATATTTTCATCGTGTTAAAAATGTCGAATTTTGTACCAGAAAGTGATGATTTGCGGAAAGCATTAATTTTTTGTTTTCGCATCGAATGCTTGTTGTTGTTGTAACGACTGGGTCGACTAGTATGTGCGTAGTATGAAAAGAAAAGAATAAAGAGAGTTAAAATTAAAGAGAGGGATGTCTCGCTTTTATCGATAGGCGGCGGTCTGCCTCCGAGTATGACATTCTCGTGCAGAGCCCTGATGGTGCTCTGAACCATGTTGGTGTGGGCGATATTCCTGGCTTCGATGCAGTCGTTTTGTGTCATCTCGTTTGTATCGATGAGGTCCTCGATAGCGGTAAAGGCTGTTCTCAGGTCGAATCGAACGGGCCTTTCTCTCCTGCACATGGGTACCTTTGTGCTCTCGAATGCTTGTCGAGGCATATGGTGATCATGCTCTATCAGAAGCAACATGCAAAAGATGGTTTTAACGGTTTAGAAATAATGATTTTGATGTGAGAAATGAAGAACGTGGAAGACCACCAAAAAAGTTTGAAGACGCCGAATTGCAAACGATATTGGATGGAGATGACAATTTGAGTCAAAAGCAAATGGCAGAAATGTTAAATGTTGCACAACAAACAATTTCTGACCGTTTAAAAGCTATGGGAAAGATCCAAAAGTGTGGAAAATGGGTGCCACATGAATTGAATGAAAGACAGATGGAAAACCGAAAAAACACTTGTGAAATTTTGCTTCAAAGACACGAAAGAAAATCGGTTTTGCATCGGATTGTTACTGGCGATGAAAAATGGATTTATTTTAAGAATCCTAAACGGAAAAAAATCATGGGTTAATCCGGGACAACCATCAACATCGACTGCAAAACCAGATCGATTCGGCAAGAAGACAATGCTGTGTGTTTGGTGGGACCAGAAAGGTGTGGTGTACCACGAGCTCCTAAAACCTGGTGAAACCGTCAATACTGATCGCTACCGACAACAAATGATCAATTTGAACCACGCATTGATCGAGAAACGACCAGAATGGGCCAGAAGACACGGCAAGGTAATTTTGCTCCATGACAATGCACCTGCACACAAAGTAAAACCGGTTCAGGTTACAATCAAAACACTTGGCTGGGAGCTGCTACCCCACCCGCCGTATTCACCAGACTTGGCTCCTTCCGACTACCATTTGTTTTCATCGATGGGACACGCATTGGCTGAGCAGAACTTTCATTCCTACGAGGAGGTCGAAAATTGGGTGTCTGGTTGGTTTGCTTTAAAAGACGAACAATTTTATTGGCGTGGTATCCACAAATTGCCAGAAAGGTGGTCAAAATGTGTAGAAAACAATGGCCAACACTTTGAATAAAATGTTTTTTACTTTCCCATTAATAATTAGTGTTTTATTTTCACAAAAAACGCTCATTTCATACCGGTATACCTATATATATCTAAAATCTGAAAAATCTATCAATTAAATTGTCAGTTCTCGAGGTTTATTGACAAAATTAAGAAACTGACAAAGAGGTGTGTCGAACAAAATTTTTATAAAAATTCAGCGATGCAAACCGAACCCCAAACAATCTAGTGAAACTTACAAAAATGATTTTAAACAAATTGAATCAATATATCTATAGATACTCAAAATCCCACATTTTGACAAGTTATAATAAAAATAGAAATTTTCAGTAAACTACTTTTGGGAAAATTTTGAAACTTGATCGTTTTTGAAGAACAGTTAGACCGCTCGTTTCGATGAAACCGGAAGGCCTATAATAGTTTTAGTAAACATTTTGCAAACATACCTTTTAATTTAAAATCATATTGTTAAAAAGTCACATATTTCCTTTCGGAATCATTGTACTATTTCAAATATTGGAGCTTAAGTTTAAGGAAAAGACACTTTAGGTGAGCTTTGACATTTTAAAAAGCTGTTTGATATGAAATGTTCAATATTTGAAGGATTAGTTAGACCAAATATGTTGGTTCAAACAAAAACTTGACGCTTCATAACCCAAAACCACACAGAAAAAGGAAATAACCACCTTTAGAAAGGAATAAGGAATTTTTTATGATCCCGGGGGGATGATAGTGAAAAATGAAAACTTTAAGGTCATTAGGAATCCAGTGGAGTGTTTTAAGCGATGAATTTAGGGAAAATATGATTTTAAAAATCCATAGGATATATGTTTTTATTTTTTTATAAAGAAAAAAAAAATGGGTTAACTTAAATTACGCTTACAAATTTTTTGAAGTTTAACAAAGACTGGAACGCGAACAGTATGCCAGATGGCTGGACCATAGAATATAAGTGGTAGCCATCTCTTCGTTCTAACAAACAGCAATATTCCATTATATTTTACTTACCTCGTTCGCTGCACTTTTGTCGCCTATAGCTTCAAGCATTTTCTATGTCAGCACACAGCAGCCCACACACTGTAAAGACCTGTGCAGCAAGCAAGCATTTTCAATTTTCATTCATAAAATCTGCCGAAGATTAAAGCCCAGTTGATTTGTTTTAACCAGAGACCCGCATGAATGAATCAACTTTGTTTGATTAGCTTCGTTCCGAATGAAAACCAGTGAGCCATGGTATAGATTTGGGGAGGCGTGTCGTGGGCGTATTATTTGGTTGTAGGCATTTGGCTCGCCCAATCACTAATTTGTTGGCAGGTCTTTCATAAGTAGTTGGTGGAGTGGGTGAAACGAGTTTTATTAGAAAATTGTTTACAGCTCAATGCTATTTCAATTGGCACACAACAATATTTAATTGATAACAGTTTGAGCAGCACTGCCAGCCGAGCTGAGCTGATCTGAGTGGGCAGCAAACTGGCACAATTGCCAAATTTGGCACACAACTCGCTTAATACTTTAGCGACAATAAACATTTGAAACGAAAACAACTCACAAATAATAATACAAATAAGGAGAAGTCACATCCGCAAAGGGGAGCATGTGGGTTGGAGATGAGTCGAAATTGTTTATGCTTATATTTCTCTGCCGAAATCCAAAATTAAAAAATTAATTTATATAACATTTTTTCGTCTTATAACTAACGCATAAACTTCTTGGCCTGATCCCGATTGACCTGCTTGAACATACGCTGCTTGGAGGAGGTGTCATTCATTTGCTTGTAATAACCAAAACCGCCGCCGCCCACACGTTTCTCGGGTCGTTGTCGCTTGGCCGCTCCCACCTTAAGATCCACCACTGGCGGCACCAGAAAGCCAAAACTCTTGGACACCGCCTGCAAGTCCAGGGTATTCACATTGAAAATCTGTTTCAACTGATGCGAATCATAGGCACGCACATATGACTTGAAGGCCTCCTTGGCCGACTGATTGAGGAAGTAGTTCTTGGCTATCAATTTCTCCAGCTGTAAAGAAATAAACAAAATGAGTGGAAGGAACATTAAGAAACAATAAAAATTTGTAGTATTTGATTATCCTATAGCAAAATTTCAATAAACAAGCTTCAAGGCTCTCATTACTCTGCCTGGGCTTACAAATTGCTTGAGAATGTCACGCCAAAAAAACAATCTTTGTCGGAAACAGTTCCGTAACCCCCAAAAACATAGAGCTGATCTACCTTTTATTATTGCCATTCCATTCGTGTTCAATGCAAGGACGTGAATTCGAGTACCAGACCGGACTAAGCAAAGTTGAGAACAAAAATTTGTATATTTCTTTGAATAAGAAGAAGTTTTACACAAACCACAACTTGAAGTATATAGGGATGTCCTATGAAATGTGAAGAAAAGTAAGTGATCTTTCTGGGATCAAATCAACATTACAATTAACCTCGAACATGCTTTAAATGATCCTACTTAGAGATAAAATTGAGCACCGTGACAGCCAAACTGAAAAGTATTCGAGAAAATGGTGAAACTGTTTTTAAAAAACATATTTCCTCAGGATTCTACAATCTAGACCGAAAATCGCACTTCTATTGTGATTCCTTTCCACTTATCAGACTGAAAAAAGGTAGCTCCGACCAGTCCAAGTCAAATGCATTTGAGGGTTGCTGCATTTCTGCCATTTTTGGGATCTGCTTTGTCAAAGATGAAAGGAAGGCTTCTTATTATAAATTAGTGCTTCTTGGCTTTCGCTGCATTGAAAATGGTAGTTAAAATTAGAGATCGTAGGATGACAACAGTGCAAAAACTATTTCGAACCTCTATGCTACATTTGTAGCTGCTCAGCTAAGGGAAATAAGCGGGTGTGTTCCAGTAACCTCTAGAGATTTTCGTATAAGCGATTGGATTTTGAACTAGACTGTCAAGACTTTATATGAAAAGTGTCGCCTACTAGATTATAGGAAAGGAAAACTGTACGTTTGAAATGTACTTGGTGCTGAGCAGTCAGTTTCAAATCTCTCAACTTTAGTCATCTAATCTAGTAGCCTGGCATTTTGGAGACGCTTCATATGTAAAGGCAAGCAGTTGCAGTTCGAAATGAAACGTTAATACGAAAATCTCTAGAGATTTCTGGAACACCGCCGAAAACTTTGAAAACGACACATGAATTCTCATTTTCTAATCATCTAAATAGCTGGTATCAGAGCTCGCAAATAACTCTCAACACTTTCAACAGTTTGGTAACGGACACAACGAAATGGAGGAGCGAAAAGACACTTTCAGTTCTGTTCAGCTTAACCTAAGAGCTCTGCACTCGTTTCTGTTTCTCTCATGTCCTTCACTGACTGTTTTGCCGAGAGCAAACTTCCAAAGTGTCTTTTGCGAATGCATGCGTGGTAGTGAGTGGTGCGCCACCTCGGCAGTGACAATTATTTTTCCATTTATTTGGTCTATAGAGCTTACAAAATGCAGACCAAATCATATTTATTTAATTACATGTAAATGTATAATGGCTTGACACATTCCCAAAGGGCCAAAGCCGAGCCTCTCTCAATCTCTTGGCAGTTTGAGAACCTTTTGCATGGCTAATTACTACAAAGCTGGCGCCAACAGCAGTGAGGGGTGACCGGGTGTGTAAGTTTATTCACGACTTCTTGCACAGCGGTCGCGCACACTAGCCGCTGAGCCACATAGAGCCTACAAAACGAACAAAAACCTTTCCCCAAACACTTCTGGTGTTTGATTGTTTGTTGACAGACATACTCGTTTGACATGCTCAATCGAAAACACGTAACATATACTACGTTTATGCAATTCTCATTTCATGAAATGAGTCCGAGAGTGCTAGCATAAACATCATTTCATGAATTTGACGACACACGAAAGTTGACTATGAATTTGCCGTCAATTCATGAAACGCAGAGGCGCAGCCAACTTAAGGCTTCGCTGGTGCTGCCAGATCGTTTGTTTTCTCATATATGGTCATTTGGTGAATTCATAAAAGCAGCTTAAGCAGGAACAAATTTGATTTTGCAAATTGAAGAAATCATAAATTTTATAGCATAAGCGTAGTAAGAGAATCCAAGAGGAGTAAAAAAGTGTAAGGCTCAGTGAGACACCGCGTGCTGCGTTTGATTTTGTATTTGTACTGAGGCTGATCGCCTTGAAAAAGGAGTTAACACTTATTTGCGAGCTCTGGATACACTTAGAATATGAATTACGAAATATAACTTGTTGGGTTCTAGTAATTAGGTAACACTGTACTACAGTAAAAAAGGATCCCGAGGATCTTTAACTAATTCCAGTTTAAAAAACCCATGCTAAATACGAGTTAGAAGGTCAAAGTCATAACTTAGTTTCGGTTTCCAAGATACTCGCGGAAAACCATTTTACCGACTTTGAACCGTTTTAGAATTTTTGTAGGCACTAATTTGTGATTTTATGAAGCCTCTAGTACTCTATTACATAGCAATGCATCTGAGAAAAAACAACCACGCTGTATAAGCAATGCCAATGATGTCGAAATTGGCCTTCAAAGTCAAAGTTTTACTTTAATTATAGAAATTTTGTCAAACTAAGCCCCTGCCACAAGCCATTGGTTTTGCCGGATAATTATGGAAACCATCAGATCATATAGATTAACATATGCACAAATTATGGAAATATTTTTGCATATTTGTCAGGATCAGGATCATTGCATTAATGGATTTGGTCGAAAGGACCGCTATCAGCCACTCGACGTAGCTTCCGGAAAATATCTCCGCCGCAGGCGGCCTGAACGACCTTGGAGTCGTATTTTCGGATACATTTGCGAATCCTGTTGGTCAGTTCTTTGATATTTTTGACCTTCCAGTTGTTTTTGTAAACTGCAGCAATCAGACTTGGACTTGCCCTCTTGGGTAAAATGGTTTACTGCAAACACTTTACCTTTGTCAGTGTGCATTTCGTAGAATTTTACAACGCGATCACGAAGACGTTCTTGCTCGGACGGCATGATAAAAACGTGTTGACAGGAGAACAAAGAGAAAAAAATGTCATCCCGAAAGGTTTTATGTAAAGCTTAGCTAAGGGCCCGCTCTCTCAAAGTTTGTGCAGATTTTTAGATCTCAACCGTTACATAAATGTTGCAGTCGAGATGTTATAATTCTCTCAAAAGCCTTAAGAATTGCAGACAACTTGGAAATACTTCTATAATTTCCAACATAGGACTTCCTCTTATGGGAAATCGGATGACTCCAAAGACAATTCAAATATGAGTAGGCTTACAAAGTGCATCCGCATAGAACCTAATTACACAGACAGGCTCTCCATCAGGGCCCGGTGCATACACGGGTCGCCAAGAAGCGAGCTTTCAGTGAACACGGTGCTAAAAATACTATTAGACATGTTCAACCGACAAGGGTATTGTTGATTCGCACAGTACCTAGAAGACGAGTAGGTTGATTTAAAAAACTCCACAAACAGATTGATCAGTGTTTGGTTTAGCATTACCAAACATCATCGAGGAGGGCAGAGTGGAAGACCTACGTTTAGATACCATGCCAAGATCGATACATCAATAAACTTACTACTACTTTAATTGATTTGAAATCGGAAAGAATCGTTACCGAAGCGAAAAGAAAAGAGATAATCGGTACCGCATCAATTCGATTTTAATGATCGTATCCGTAATCGTTGCCATTACTTCTTTCGATTTTAATCCTTGTTTTGAACTTACCTGCAGCTGTATATCGGCTATCTTTTGCCAAGAGAACTCAAACTCATTCAGCGGCACCTTGGCTGCCTTTAGATACCTCAAGAAACCCAACTCCTCTGGCCTTAATAACAGCAAAGCATGTCCAGAGGTGCCACTGCCACGTGCCGTACGTCCCACACGATGTATGTACTCTTTGGGATCATCTGGCGGATCGTATTGCACTATCCAATCAACCTGTGGTATGTCCAAACCACGCGCAGCCACATCTGTGCATAGCAATATACCCGATTCGGCATTGCAAAACTGAAAAAAGGTGGTGGTACGTTTCGTTTGCTTCTGCTTGCCATGTATGGACGTCACCGGCAGATCAATATAGTTGAATAATTCGTGATGATATTTCACGGACATGCAGGAGGAAAAGAAGACCATGACCTTCTTCTTTGCGATTCTTTTTGAGGAAGGTAAAGAGCACCAGCAAACGTTTTTCGGAGGGGCAAACTATATAGCCCTGCTCCAGGCCATCGACGGTGGCGGTCTCCTGATTATCATGCACACCCACATAGATGGGTTCCTTTTTTAAAGCCAGTTTGGATAGGGCTTCAATGCGTGCGGTTTGTGTGGCCGAGAATAGCATGGTCTGGCGGCGTTCTGAGGGAGGAAAACGAAGTTAGTAAATCATTAAGGATTGGTTTATAAGTAATACTCACTGGGCAGCAGATTTATGATCTGCTTCAACTCCTCCTCGAAACCAATCTCCAGTATTCTATCCACCTCATCAATAATCAAACATTGCAAATTCTTGTACAGAAAATCGGGCGAGTTTTGCAAATGATCCAATAGGCGACCCGGTGTGGCCACTAGAATATTAATGCCCTTGCCCAGTTTCTCACTCTCCACCTGACGATTGGAACCGCCCATGACCAGGCCATAGGTGTGATGATGATGTGCCATCAGTTCCTTGAGCACACCAAACGTTTGCATGGACAGCTCACGTGTGGGTGAGATGATAATGACACCAGTGCCATTTCGGGGCATGAATCGTAATTTATTGATCAGCTCCACGGCAGGAATGAGAAAGGCTAGCGTTTTGCCCGAGCCAGTTTGAGCAGCGCCCACCAAATCGCGTCCCTTTAGCAGAGGCGTCAAAGATTTGGCTTGGATTTCGGTCATTTCGTTAAAACCCATTTCCTTGATGGCCAGCAAAGTGGCCTCAGAGACGGCACCTTTGAGTGAGGCAAATGAACGATCATCGGAATCACGATAGTCCAAGGCAGCCAAAGAGGATTCCACTGTAAAGGGCTCATCATCGCTGAAAGGGTTTGCCATTTGTGGAGGGTAAGAGCTTGGATTTCTTGGCGGGCTGCGGTTTGGCTTCCTCATCTGTAAAGATATCACTAGTTTAGTAAGAATTTAAGTTTTAATTGGTTTCAGTAGATGCTTAGATGAAGTTCAGTTGGTTTTCTTTAAAGGATTTCATGCTGACTCTGTGCAGCATTAACTCGCTGCTCCAGAGCCACTCAAATTCGCCTTTGAATCATCATTTAAAGCATCATTAAAGTTTTACTCAGTGGCATAACTGACCCTCACTGTCCATTTCCTCATCCTCATCCTCCTCTTGATGCTGCTCCTCTTCAGATTCAGAATCGGAATTGGCCACCTGCATATGAGGCTTCTTTGTCTTCTTTTGTTGTACCGCTTCTTGCACTTCATCCTCCTCTTCTTCTTCAGAATCAGAGTCAGAATTGGCCACCTGCATTTGTGGCTTCTTTTTCGTCTTTTGTGGTTGTTTCTGTTGATTTTTCTTCTGCTTAAGCTGCGGCGCCTCTTGGAAATCTTCGACTAGCTCATCATCATCATCTGTAAGTAGTTTTAGAATTGTGAATATGCCTTTGCATATTACTCCATTCTTAATTTCTTACCTTTTTCTTGCGGCCGCCTGGGTTGCTTTTGCTTCTGCTTCTTGGTCACAGCAGGCACCGCCACTTGTGGCTCCTTGCCTTTGCCCTTCTTCTGCGAGAGTTCCTTCTTCATTTTCTCACGTTTTACTATCTTCTTCATTAGCAGCTTTTCTCTAATCGACATGTTAATGCTTTTTTTAAACAAATAAATGAAACTTTTTATAAATTACAACCAAACCACGCACGTGTTGCAGGCATACGTATGGCCATTCGCCCCGAAATAGTCGATAACTGAACATATCGATCAATATTGATGGAACTAGTTTCAGTGTTGGCAATGTAGCCACTTTCCCGCCAGATCTAGGCATTTAGTAAAATCGACAACCGGAGACTATTCAGTTTTCAATTCTAGCTGTTTGGAAAATTTCATTTACCTCAGTAAAATAATTATACTTATTTGTTACTTTGAAAAAGCACACGGACAGGTAAAAATAATTTTGGTATGCAGTTTTATTACGTATTTTAGTGAAACCTTCAACCTTCAAATAATGATTTATTTTGTTTAGATTTGATATATGTATAATTTAAGGGCACCTGAAAACATTATGCACTTTATTGCCAAATGCCCCATTTTAAAGGAAATTAGGAAGTTGCACCTCAATAGATCGGAACAAGCTCATGAGAAATTCATAAGAACTCTAAATGGATGGAATTGGACAGCACTCGCGAACTATATAACTGAACTGTAGAAGACAGATACAAACGGAACTTTTTTAAGCAATCACACAATATATACTACTCTCATATATTCCCAGTTAAAGTTTAAATTTCGATATTAGCTGACAGCAAATAGCTTTGTACAAAATTGTAACACCAAACCACTACTCCACACTACAAGGTGATCGATCTGGTATCTGAGGACGACCCGGGCAGCCAGGTATATTAACCGAATTAGCGCTGGATAGGTGTATGGCTAAAAACCACGTCGATGTAAACCTGTTAACTTTATTATATACAAACTAAACAAATAAAGACATTACTTCTACTTTTTAAGTACTCGATACTAAGTATCGCTCAGTAATCGATTCTAACATCTCGATACTAAGTATTCCTTACTAAGATCTCAATACTCATCATTTGATACTGAGCTCTCGATTCTAAGTACTCGATACCAGTTCAAAAGTTATTCAAAAGAGGTCTCTGAAGCTATTGAAGCTACGAACTTGATGATTGGTAAATAGCTTAGTAATGTAAAAATGGCTTGACACAGTCCAAGGCTGGCGCCAACAGCAGAGAGGGGTGACCGGGAGTAAAGTTTATTCAAAGAAAAAACTTTTCATTAGATGTTCCGAGGCGGGATCGAACCCACGACCTCTTGCACAGCGGTCGCGCACACTAGCCGCTGAGCCACCCGGCCACAGGCCACAGCTTAGTAATGTGTAGTTGCATATCTTACTGGTTCAAAACTGGATTCGCACCAGTTCAACAGTGGTTCAGAGGCACATCTCTAATGCTATTTTAGCTAGGAACTTTATATTTGATCTGTAGAGGTTTAAAAGTGGTTTAGAGCCATATCTCAGAAGTTATTCAAGCTAAGAAATTGAAATTTTGTATATCGGGTGGTATTATGGAGTTGAATATTTTAATGGTTCAGTTCCGGCTTAGAATCGGTTAAAAAGTGGTTCAGGGCCCTATATTAGTTGTTATTTAAGATACGAACTTAAAATTTGGACCAATAAATTCTGGAACTGGACACAACAGGTATCAACACCTCATACCCAGTTTATCTTGATTTATATTTAAAAATGTTTCAGTTTATTTCCTACCAAGCTGAAATTTTGCACAGAGTCATCTTTTATCTGCACACTGCACATATGTCGGCACACCGAAAATTGGATGGTCATTCTTATAGCTGCCATACAAATTTTGGCACAGACGAAGTTAGCCTTGCTTTCTTGGTCCCATTAATTTCGTTGAAGTTTCAAAGACAAAATATTCTTTCCCCCATTCAAAAACTTTCCTTCCATGTAATGTACAACTAAGACCCATCAAGATTGGCCCCTCGATAGTAGTAAAAAGGGGCTTATCATTATGTCTAGGCTGTCGCCAATTATCTATTCGTTTAAATCATTTACGACTTTATTTTCGCCTGCGGGTTCGGTATTCTCCGTAAAAATAAACTCTTATAAATTTTCTTCGTATCAAAACGATTAAATGTCGCTTGGGGGGACGGGTATAAATAGCTTCCGTGGTTTTAAATCGTCTTTAGTTTGTTGGAAAAAGACAATGGGGCTACCTCAGTTAGTGTTGGGCTTACTATGCCTGGGATATATCCATATGATTGTTCAGGCACTGCCGGCCAGTTCGGTGACGACGGTAAGAGAATTTAGGGCCAACCCTTCCTCAGAGAATCTTTAGCTTGTGATTTCCTTTTAGGTTTCGCTGGTGAAACAACATGGCTATGAAATTGAGTCGCATCAGGTGCAAACTTCCGATGGTTATATTCTGACCATGCATCGCATTCCCTACTCCAAGAACACAGGCTACGATGGTATACGTCCGGTGGCCTTTTTGATGCACGGTTTGCTGTGCTCCTCCTCGGATTGGGTTTTGGGTGGACCACAGAATGGCCTGGCCTATTTACTCTCCGAAGCTGGCTTTGATGTGTGGATGGGCAATGCACGTGGTAATACCTATTCCAAGAAGCATGCGACCAAATCCCCTCTGCTGCAGCCTTTCTGGAACTTTGAGTGGCACGATATTGGTATCTACGATCTTCCCGCCATGATGGATTATGTGTTGTATACTACGGGTCAGCCGAACCTGAGCTATGTGGGACATTCACAGGGCACCACCTCGTTTATGGTGCTCAATACAATGATTCCTCGTTTCAAAAGTCGCATACGTTCGGCTCATTTGCTGGCTCCGGTGGGCTGGATGGATCACATGGAGAGTCCGCTGGCCAAGGTCGGAGGTCCTCTTTTGGGTCAACCCAATGCTTTTGTGGAACTCTTTGGCAGTGCTGAATTTTTGCCCAGTAATAAGGCCATGGAGTTGATGGGATCGCTTCTCTGCTGTGACGAGGCCGTCTCCCAATTGATGTGCACGAATGCTCTGTTTCTAATGGGCGGTTGGAATTCGCCTTTTCTCAATGAGACCATGCTTCCGGAAATAATGGCCACCACACCAGCTGGTTGTTCCATCAATCAGATATTCCATTATCTGCAGGAATATAACTCGGGATATTTCCGTCAGTTTGATTATGGCAAAGTGCGCAACAAGAAGGAATATGGCCAGAAGACTCCCCTCGAGTACAGTGTGGCGGACATCGATGTGCCCGTATATTTGTACTACAGCGATAATGATTATTTCGCCAGTTTGATTGATGTGGATCGTCTACGTTATACCATGAATCCAAAGTCGCTGAAAAAGGCTTATCGTCTGCCCCATGTCAAATGGAATCACCTGGACTTTCTGTGGGGCTTAAATGTCAAGGAAATACTGTACGACATGGTTATAGACGATATCATAAATGCCTAAGTAAAAACAAGATTACGATAGTAGGAATTAAAGTTAATCCCTCTTGGATTAGTAATCAATTTAATGGTTTTCATTAGAATACGCTACAGATAAGACAATGACTTTATAGTGTGTAAAGGGCAGGTGAATCGAATAAACTGGATTGCATGCGCCAAGCACGCAACAACACGATGATCAATTTGGTAGAAACCGAAGAATAAAGTTGATCTAGAAACCTGGGAACCTACTTGGGGGATTTTTTGGTGGAAACACAAATCAACACAATATTTTTAAATATTATATATGGATGCCTATGCTAGGTTGGCAGTACGGTACTGTTTCAAGGGCCTCCCGATTCTCTCACCAGCAGTCTTTATGCAGTCACACTTCATGACGATGGATAAATTATGGACTCACCGGAGCAAAAGCCCATTACAAGATCGATGTTTTCTCTAACACTTTGAAGGATAGCAGCCTTTAAGTATCAATTACAATCCAGTATACTTTTACAAAAGCTTGGCCGTTTTTGTAGACCTTCTGTATTCAAAACAGAGTTTGATGTTATCGGAAAAGTGGGCGCATAACGGAAAACACTTGGGCTTTAGAACACAACTCTTTATACTATTTGAAAAAATGTTGGCGAAGAAGTATGCGTTGAGTTCACAAGACGATACACAATTTGGAAGTTTGTGTATAGACTTGTGGACTAGCTGTACAACTCCACACACTTGGTGTATGGACTTGTACAGCGGCTACCTTACATCCTTGCACACTGTTTAGTGCTCAGTGTATCGTATTGTAACATGGATTTCAAATACATGAGCTGTACAACTCCACACAATTGGTGTATGAAGTTGTAAAGGAACTGGAATACTACTTTGTTAACAGTGAATATATGGAGCTGTAATCATTACAATGTATTGTATGACTAGATATGATATAATGGTCTAATGACAGGGGCGGGAACTATGGGGACAAGGCACTTTTTGTTCCCCTCTCCAATATTTCTTCAACTGGAATAAATATTTGAAAAACACTTTCTTTATTTGTGATCTCCATTATTCATTTCCGTAACCTTTCATACTTCTTATCTAATTCAGTTAATTCGGTGCGATTGTTTTGATGGAGCAGCAGATGATTGTGGGCGATGCAGCGAAGTTCAAGCTTTAATATCAGAAATTGAAGAAATAGTCCATTTTACGAACTGTTCAGTAGATAAATTGAATATAGCCATACAAGATTTAATGAAAATGATTCCTTAATTTCGGGATTCCCCTAATGTAGCAAAGGATCCTATAAGTCTCGAAGTAGATTCACCTTAAAGAGGTCTTTTTCGAGTAAAATGTGCAAATATGATAAACTTTAGAAAGTTGGGTTTTATTCTAAGGGAACGATTTTTATACTCTGTACCAGAGGTAGGCTTCTTCGGAAGGCAGGAACTCTCCTGTGGTTATGGGGGAGTATGTAAGTTACTGCGTCTCAAGTCGATTCACACCTCTACGTGGGAACCGCTGGTAACAGAGCGATGCACCCCCAAAGCTGCTGGCTGACGTGAGCGTCGATCCTATCCTGGGACAAATAGCCCCCCCTCCACCCAAGGTATTATCTGTCCGCACGTCCCGACAGAACGCAAGAACGAATCGGAATATAACGATTTCTATGAGAGCCTAGAAGACCCATATGAGCGCTGCCCCGATCAAGATCGTGCTAGGCGACTTTAACGCAAAAATCGGGAGGGAAGAAGTTTTTCGCCCGACTATCGGCCGATTTAGCCTGCACAAAAAAACCTCCGATAATGGAGAGAGGCTAATAGACTTCGCTTCGGGACGGAACATGGTCGTTAGTAGTACCAGATTTGAACACCGCGACGACCACAAGGCGACCTGGAAGTCCCCTGATCAATCAACACGAAACCAGTTTGATCACGTTGTGATAGACGGACGGCACTCATCGAGTGTTCTAGACGTACGTGCGCTCTGAGGAGCCAATATTGACTCGGATTACTACCTTGTTGCAGCCAAAGTACGCACACGTCTCAGTGTGGCACATGCCGCACAGTCTAACACACACCGAAAGCTGAACGTTGAAAAGCTGCCATCACAACGGACATCCGAAGCCTACTCAGCAAAACTCACCCAGTTGCTCAGGGAAACCCCACCTGACCCTTCTGGTGAAGGCGAACAGTGGAAGCACTCTATGAGTACGGCTGCCAAGGAGATCCTCGGATTTGCCGAAAACACCCGAAAACACGATGATGTGTGTCGCCACGCTACTGGAGAACTCTGCAGTCTGGAGCAACGCGGGCTGTTAAGGAGAGATACCGGCAGAAAAGGAGAGAGGAGAAGCGCCTTTTCAGAAGGAAGAAAAAATGAGCAGGAAAGGCGCATGAGGGAGGAAGTCGAAGTGCTGTTCGGAAGGAGTGAGACTCGAAAATTCTACCAAAAGATTAGGCAACTATCCGAAGGTTTTAAGCCCAGAGTCACACTATTCAAGGACGAGCACGGAAATCTGGTCAGAAATCCGCAAGTGGCACTAGACAAATGAAGAAACTATTTCTCTAACCTGCTGGGAGGTGATGACGAACACAATGCCGCCTCTGGGGAAGTAGCGACACCACCAATCGATAACATAGAGATAGACCCGCCGGACCATAATGAAGTCTTGTTAGCCATATAAAGGCTTAAAAATAACAAATCTGATGGCGCTGATGAGCTGCCCGCTGAATTGTTCAAGGCTGGCGGTGAGGAGCTGGTAAAATGCATGCACCAGCTCCTATGCCGAATATGGTCCGAAGAAAGCATGCCAGAAGATTGGAATCTAAGTGTACTTTGTCCAATATTTAAAAAGGGAGACCTTGCGGTTTGCGCCAGTTACAGGAAAGTGTTTCACCGGAAACCGTAAAAATTCGCATGCCAGAGTGTTTTTGAATTTATCTAGCCAGCCATCGTTGCCTGAAAATTCTTTCTGTCCATTGAGTGACCTTTTAAACTCTAGTGCTTTTACTTTGAGAATCTCGTTTAAAACCAATTCGTTTGCTTCCCTTCGTAGTAAAAACCAGTTTATCATCAAGTTTAGGATTTTTGAATGGCTTCATTCGATTGATTTTTCTTTTACTTTTTTTTTATAATTTTTATCCTTGTCAACGTCTGTTGGTGTCTTGCCATTTATTTCATTTAAAATAAATAATTTTGGTTTCAAAGAAATTGATACTCTACCTATCTTCTCCATACATGGGTCGAAGATGCTTCCTTCTTCCGTTTACATACGCTTAATACCCATTTAAGCCCACTCTCATTGAGAATAGAGTATACAAATACCAGAAACACTTAAAAATTATTTTCGTCATCTCTTGAAACGCTTGTATATTTAAAGATAATGCGGTAATTTGTCAGAGTGACATCATCATTCACTACCAGCGCCATCAAGTTGTTGCTGAAACATCCTCCCAATCTGCTGTTGCACTACTGTTATGGTCGTCTCTATTTAGAATTTGTATAATTGTAGCTAAAACAAAATTTTACAAATATATACGTTCTTTTTTTCCAGCTTGGGATTTTCTCTCGTAAGTTACTACATATTGCTGACTGAATTAAAAAAACAAAATCATTTCCAATCCGCGGAGGTGACACGTGTATGGGGGGAGGGGAAAATAGTCTACAAATACAACAGGCCACTGGCAGCGGCATGAGCCATCAGTGTGTTGGCCGCTTGCTGTGTCTCCAGCATGAGGCGGGCCTCCTTCATCCATTCGCCAGCAATTTGCCGTGGCGCACCCTCCAAGAGGTTCAAGTACTTGAGAGCCTGCAGAAAGTCACTGCGATCCACATGGTATCTTAAGAAAAAAACCAAAAATTAGAATCATTCACTGGATATAGGCCAGGATTAACCCACCTGGCCCTGTTAAGTATATCATAGGTATCCAATTTGGTATAATCGAAGGGCTTGTTCTCGAGTTCGTCCTTGGAAATGGGATTATCGGGTCGCAGTATGAACAACGATTGCAGATAGGATAGGAAATAGATGGGCAAACTGGCACCATCTTCGGGCACCAGCGCCAACCGACGTGCAATGCGTTCGACATTAAGGAAACGTTCACGTAAAGCATCCTCTGGATAAACTCCACGCTCCTGAGCCTCCTGAGGCATGCTTTGTAAGACGGCAGCTACCAGGTCATCACCCTCTGAAATATGGATGGAAAAATGAGCAAAGATGCTAGATCCTTAGAACAGTGTAAACTTACTTGCCACCTTGGCAATGGCATTGATCTCGTTTTTCAACGGACGCAGCTTCTCCTTATAATGCACTCCGGGTGTGGCAGTGCGTACTGAGGCCCACAAAGCCTGGCAGGCGGCCCACAAGGCCTGTGCCTGATTGGCAGTGCGTTCTGCATCGGCGCGTTCTGTAAAGTAATTTGTGTGGAAGAAGATTAATCAGAGGCATTTAAAGTGAACTAAAAAAGCAGGGTCCAAAATGGGTGAAATACCTTGAAACTCGTCCTCTATCTCTACACAAGCAGCATGATTAGGTATGTAAATGATTTGGTATTTTAAAGCTGGTTAAACTGGCATTGTTAAACAAATTGCAAATGAAAGAATCATAAAATTTAAAGGGTTGCCGTTCTTATTTCTCTCATTAGGTCCATTCCTCCTACGCTTCATTCCAAAACAAGAAAGAAAGTCGGTCAAGCCCGACTGTAACATACTCTGTACCTGTAAAGTGCTGCCCATCACCGTTACGAACGGTGCTACCCACTCCTCAAACTTTGCCGTTTGGATTCGGCGTTAAACTGTAGGTCCCTTTCTCTTGTCCTTTTTTGTTTAGATAATATACCAAGAAATGTTCTGAAAAATTGTGATGGTTCTTCTTCTTGAAGTGACAATCCTTAACTTTTTGAAATGCTTATGCCCACTCAAATACAGCACTTCTTCCGCTTAATTATTTCACAATGCAATAATTTCATAAAACGCGTTCAGTTTCTACAAATTTGCTAGAGTTTACTTTTATGGTGAATATGGGTTTTATTAAGAAGCCGGGAACTGATGTAATTTAATAATGATCTTTTCCTACCTAAACTGTATTAGCTTAGTTTCCTCCAAACCTTCTAAGTTGGATAAAGACTTATTTGATGGACCGTTTCCAACGAGTCCTTTTCAAATTGGCACTTTCAGAATCCATCAGCGTGTTCTTTGTGGTTCCTCAGTATAAGTTTCTGGAACCTTTTAATCTTTTCGTTAATGACATAACCCATGTCTTGCTTCACTCGGGTGCATTGATGTACGCTGAAGCTTAAAACTCAGTTTGTCTTATAATGACCCGGTGTCTCCTCTACCTCTGTAATGTGACTTAAACTCTCTTTAAACATGGTGTTTTGTGAACTGTGTATATGTATGATCTTCCATCGTATTCCGTGTTTATAGGGCTATACGATCGTTTCACAGAAGCTAAAGATGTTTCAAGGAATTTAACGATTTGTATTATACTAGACATTTAACGTCTCACTCGTGTGTTTGGACCAACTTGAATCGGTTCATAAATAGTTTCTAGTCTTCGCTCTCCATGGTCTCAAATGGGATATCACCAATCATCAACCACCTTTCGGGCTTAGACTACTATTAATCGATATTTCATCTCGTATGAACCGCCGAACGTTATATTGACTCTGGTGCTATTCTCTGGTCTAAAATTTCAGTATGCCAATTTATGTTGGGTTCTTCAAAGCCGGCTGTGGCTGTGTAGACGGCCGTTTCGGCTGCCACCATGGCTAAGCCTTGGTCAGTATACTTTCAATTGCTGTCATACCATCAAGCGATTTTCAAATCCAATTTAAACAACCCAAACGGCAAATAAAGACTTGAGAATTCCAAGTGCACAAATAGCACAAAATTTCTACTTGTCATGAAGCTCCGTTTTTTAGGGTAGCTGAAGGTATATGCATTGGCGTTAAAGGTTGTTCAATGTATCTTTGTTGTTTGTGGCCACTATTTTTAATTACTGAGAACTTCGTCTTAGAGTGTGCTTAAATTGTGCTACGATTTTCTTGTGTGCATTTATTTAAAGGGTTATAACAAACATCACGGCGCGCCAATTCCGTTTTTGTATCTGAATATGGGTTTAAGTCGAAACGGCCGTCTACACAGCCACAGCTGCTGTTCATGTTTATATGTATTCTTTGTTGAATTTTCTGTTGATTATTGAATTATAATCAATCCTCGACCTTGAGCCTGCTAACATTCACTTTGACTAATATTTGACAAAGTTTCTATAGTTTTGTTTTTAGGCGACCTTTCTAATCGTAGAGAATGTTGTTTCCATATCAACCTAACCTCGACCGGCTAACATCATTCTGATATTTGACAAAATTTTCCATTTATTATTTGAGGTATAATAGGAGGAAATCTTGAATTCGTTTGAAAAAGAGTAAGCGCCCAGTTGGCGAGGATTTGAAGAGATGCTGTCAAATGATAAAAGGATATTCTCAGGCATCCAACTTCTTTTTAGAAGTGGGTTTACCGCCTCTCCAACTTGTGGAGTACCTCTACCTAGGAAATAGAAATATAAAAAGGCAGCCCTCGTAAAATAACTTAAAATGAAAGGAAACTGTACTATATCATTATACACTAACCAAATCACTTACCCGCCAAAGCGGCATCCATGCCCCGTAACTTGCCCAGCATGGCGGCCAGCTGCAGCTTGTAGTTGGCCTTCTCGGCGGCTAGCTTTTCCTCCAGCTCTCGCTTGAAACTACGCGTTAGATCTGTTTCACGCTGTGCCACAATATCTTTGATATGATCGGCATGCGCCTCTGCCTGCTTTTTAAGCTGCAAGCGCAGCTGCTTATCCGACTCGGCATGAATGTGGAAAATTTTCTTTTGATTCTCCACCGCCAGCTTGCGACGTTCGGCCTCCAAATGATATTCCAGTTGGGCACGCAAAGCCTCAGAGTCATTGTCACCGCGCACCGAATCAATGGCACGTTTCAGACGCAGCTCACCATCGGTTTGTAGTCGCTGCAGTTCCTTCTGATAGGCCAAAACATGCGTGTAGGCGTGCAGTATAAATAAATCCAGATCCTCCTTGGACAGATTGATCTTTTTCTCGGACAAATTTAGGCCGGGGAAAATGGATTCGATTTCATCGATGAAATAATTGCGTGCCTGTTCCACATTACGCCAGTATTTATCCGAAACGCTGGCCGTATCCTTGTGCCGATAGAGCTCGTCTTTGATGTTGCTTATGTGTTCCACCAGTTTCTTGATCTTGTTGCGTACAGCCTCCACCTTCTGTTGGTTGTGTGCCGTGGCCACTCTACTCAAGGCAATTTCACACTCCACTGAAATAATTAAGGATTGTATAAGAGTAAGTGTATTTACTGGGAATTTTGGCCTCACCAATCTTCTCCTGGGCCTCACGAGCAGCTCGCTCGGCGGTCGCCACAGCGGTATCGCGGGCACTAGCACGATTTCTCAATGTGGTCCACAGCAAGTTCTCACCATTCTCAACAGCTTTGTCTACGACACGACGCACATCCTCATTGAAACTGAAATTGTCAAGAGTTGAAGAAATATAGAAATGTTAGGTAAAATTCACGTACCTCTTCAGTATAGCAATGGCTGCATTGTATTCCTTAAGAGCCAGCTCAGCCGCCAATTCTATGGCCTTCTCCAGCTCTACGACTTCATGGGGCAAAGGTTTGGCTTGGGGAGCAGCCGGTGCAGGCGCAGGAGCTGGCGTGGGTTTGCTCGCTTTCGCTTCACTCTTGGCCGCAGGCGCCGTGGTGGGTTTTTTGGTTTCAGATGATTCGGTCTTGAGCGGTAGTGCAGGAACTTCGGGCTTTTTGGACTTGTCATCGCCACCGCCGTTGCTGCTGCCAAACAAACCCGTCACCTTCGAAGTGAACGAGTCCACGGTGGAAGTGGCGCTATCGAAACCAGACTTGACCTTATCAATCTGAGCGTTGACATTCTTGGTTATGCCCTGGAATGGCGGCTGCTCTTTGAGTGCCACTTTGATGACGGTTTCAGCGCCAGGCACCTTCCTCTCAACCAGTTTGCGGAAATCATCGTCGTATCTGGAGGTGGGGGATATGGAGTTGGGAGTGCATATGGTTTAATCTTCAGCTACCTGTCTACTCACTTGGCATAGGTGATAACGCCGCCGACTACAGCCAGTGGTGTCACAAAGACCATCACTTTGCCAAAGCCAGCTTCGCGCATATGTGGCGGTGGCGGCAGGCTGCCAAAGCCTTGTCCTTGATTCCCATGGCTGCCACCGGATTCCCTGCTGCCGCCTCTGTTGTTGCCGTATTGCCTGCCGTTCGTAGTTTGTTGCAGCGTGCGCTAGAAAAAGAAGGCACATCAAAGCGCGTGACCACATCCCCCTCACTCCCACGCCCACCCTCAGACTCCCATTTGATCCCCCATTTGCTGGAATTCTGGATATTTTCGCATAATTCCTGCATTTGGTAGATGACATAACAAGCGCCTCCGCTTGTGTATTTTCGCAATTGGGTTTCGTTTGTGGGTGTGCGCGGGAGGGGGGATGGCGAACGTGACAATTGATTTTCACTCTCTTAACTCACCTGCAACGCGCATTTGCACTGCTCTCTTACCGCTAGCCGATACATGATTTAGTTACAGAATTTTGTTAATTTTGATAGCTAGTGTCCTGCTGCAGACGGTCCGTGTTATAACCGGCGGCGTGAAATAGTTTTCCTGGCCAATTCTCGCGCAACGTTCAATACTGGCTGGCTGGCCGTCCCCGTAGATCTCTACGTTTACAGCTGAATGGCAGGCGACTGCTGCTGCTTCTTCCATCTAAGCGCCCTATCTTTTATTTTTAATTGTTGAATTTTAATTGTTGGAGTGGCTTCTTGGTGTACATTAGTTTACTTAAATTTACTTGAATTTTCATTTGTCATTTATGTATTTACAGTTGAAAAATAATAAGCAAAGACCAGTTGAAATGTGTTTTCAAAATTAGGGCTACCACCCCATGGCACTTTCGCGCGCAACGATTATTGCTTTGGAATTTAAGAATTTACATACCCCGTTTATACGCACAGTATGCGTATTTCCATCACCGCGGTAAAAAATTTACCTCTGTTTATACGTGCACCTCAAAAGCAACTCTGTGTGAATAATTTAATTTAACTTAATTTTGAAAATTGGTAAACGTCTAACACTCAAGAAGTGTGGACCTGAACAACGTTTGTAGCGGTTCAGTTGGATGGGTTCGGAGCTGCGAATGTCCAACTTCATAGTACCAGCTTACACCCCAAATTTTAAGTTTTTAGCTTAAATAACTTCTGAGATTTGGCACAAAACCACATTTTTTCATTTTTGTACAGCTTTAAAAACGGTTCTGAGCCAGCAAAAGATCCAACTTCACATTTTCAAAGTACAGACCAAATATCAAGTTCCTAGTTTAAATTGCTTTTGACATATGGCTCTGAACCATTGTTGAACCAGTTTTGAACCAGTAAAATATTCAACTCCACATTTCCAACCTACAGACAAAGTTTAAAGTTCGTAGCTTAAATGACTTCGGTGATATGGCTCCAAACCACTTTTGAACCGGTTCGAAACCGTTGGATTTTTTCCCTATTTAAAACTCGGTTCAAACAAGGTTGAACGAGCTCAAATGTTCATATCCAGTTGAAAATTTGGCAACCAATGTTATCCCTTAAAAACCATGATATCGCTAGCATAAACATAGTAGTAGCTGACGAGTTCTTCTTGCGTAGAGTTGGCAACCCTATACCAAAACAACAGAATCGCTTCGTTGTGAATGGCCAACATGTGTTATATTGTGTCACAGCTGATTTGCCAGTGTTACGCGATAGAAGAAAATTTAGTTGCATAGCAATTAATATTTGTTGATTTTATTTATAAAAGGCGTAAAATGTTGCGCACACTTTTTACGAGCGGTAAGCAGAAACCCGAATTACCATTAAAAACTACAAATATTCTTTATTGTTAGCCTTACGCAGTGCGTGCCGCTTATCGCCGGCTGTTCCCAGTGTCACACAGCGTGCCTGCTTGTCACAGTGGATGACGGCTGTGCAGAGACCTCAACTGTTACCCGCCTGCTGCACTCTTACACCCACAACATCGCAGCTCTTACGCCCTTTGCCGCCCGCCTCAACGGGTGCCACTCCCGCACGCAGCGTAACCAAGTTCTCTTTGATCAAGGGCAAACGCAAGTCGGTTAAGGCAGTGCTGAAGCGTTTCAAGCGTCTGGACTGGGGTGCCTGGATACGCACACACTCGGGTCGCCAAAAGAAGCTGTTTAAGAAGTCTGGAGCACTACGTAGGCGACTGCGCCAGCATGTCTTCACCAATGCCACGCAAAGCTGGTTGCTGGACAAAATGGTCACCAGTTACTGGCGGCGACCCAAGCACTATGTGGATGATCCCTATGCACCTTACCACAAACGCGACGAATACTTTGCCACCAAATCGAAAACATTTAAAGTTTAACCTTTGTTGATTAAATGCAATAACAAGTATAACAATTCATATTTATGTGAAGCCTTTAGGCAGCCACCACTTGGTTGGTCAGTGTGCCCAGACCCACAATTTCCGACTTGATGACATCGCCGGGCTTGAGAAACTCCGGGGGATTTCGGTGCATGCCCACGCCCTTGGGTGTGCCAGTTAGGATAATGTCGCCCGGCAGCAGGGTAATGGTCTGCGACAAGCGATTGATGACATCGTCAATCTTGTAGATCATGTTGCCCGTGTTGCCGTTCTGCTTCTCCACGCCATTGATCCAGGTCTTTAGGGGCAGGTCGTACACATCCTTGACCAGGCTCTTGTGCACCACAGACGGTCCCAGTGGCAGGAATGTGTCCATTGATTTGCCTATCAAAAACTGTCCACCGTTGCGTTCCTTTTGCCAGTCGCGTGCCGAGATGTCCTGGGCCACGCTATAGCCAAACACATAATCCATGGCCTGCTCCTTAGGCACATGGCGGGCGACCTTGCCAATGACACAGACCAGCTCCACTTCCCAATCGATTTTCTGCGGAGAGAGAAGTATCTTGAATCTTTGGCTTCTCTCTGGCACACCTTCCTCCTCCTCCTCACCTCACTCGCTTGATGAGCTATCACATTGTCCAGCGGACCCACCAGCGCATTGTTGAACTTGCTGAAAAACATGGGCTCCTTGGGCGCCGGCTTGTTCTGCTCATCGCAATGGTCCTGATAGTTCAGACCTGGAAACAAATTGTGATAACACTCCCAAAACATACCAGTTTTAGCACCTACCAATGCAAATGATTTTGCCGGGATCGGTTAGCGGCGGCAGCAGCGTGACCTCATTACTCAACTCTAGCCTCGGTTGCTTCTGCACCTTCTGGGCCAGCTCCTCCAAGTTGGGATTTTGCGCAATCAAAGTCTTTAAATCATTGGGCACACCCTCCGCTCCGGTCAGCTCGATCAAGGACTTTTGATCTTCGGCCAGTACACCCAGTCGCTTGGCGAGGTCACCTTTACGCATATATTGCACGAAACGCATTCTGGCTAACATTGATTTGATGACTGATTCTCGTCCAACTCCAGCGAATGCAAATAAGATCACACGTAAGAACTGGACTGCGGCATTTTACAACACTGAACGGCGTATTGATTATTAACCCCTTGTTGACCAAACTACAAAGCAAGACCCTGCACACTGGGCCAGAACGGAAAACGGACGTCGTTGTCTTTGGCTTAAAGCTTAGTATACACCATGATACAACTATATAGGTGTGGCGGATATGTCATTGTGCTCTCAATTCAGTCCCCATTTTTTCAGTCTGTTGCTGTCATTCCATGTGAAAGCAAAGAAGATTTAATATAGAAGCACAATCTTCTATGTCGGCAACTTATCACTCAAAACATTAATCAGCTGTTTGCTAACATTTTCGCTCTCAGAGTTATTTTGGAAAATGTCCATCTCCCTCTAAACATGATGAAATTTGTATAAGGTGGTCTCGTCCGAAAAAGCTCTCCCTTATTGTATGTTGACAAATGAGTGCGAGCCTACTAATTTCATGTAAGTGAGTAAAACCGCAGCATTTTCTGTGCTTAACCCTTAGAATGGCAGTGGGGTATATTTGCAACCTACTGCATTTGCAACTTATGCCACAATGATTGAAAAATTAAAAACGCCCTGTTCCGGTTTTCGAGTCGATTTTCGTGTAAACGTTAACATTTTGCATTCAATTTGAATAACGTTGTATAGAAGGAGAAAAATATGCCTACGGTTACTTGATCTGATATAAAAACAAATCAACAAATGCTTTTCAAGTTCTGCTTGTTTTTGCAAATAAATATTTAGAAAATATTCTTGGCATATGAGTAAGACGAAAGTTTGCTTGAATTTGAGGGCGAAATTGAGGAAAACTTCCCACCTTCCCAATGTTTGTGTTGCTAGGCAGCACGAAAGCAGCGAAAGTCCCGTTACAGCGGCAGCAGCGAAAGGCCTCGATGGAGCAGCAGCAGCGGAAGGCCCCGGTCCAGAAACGGCAGCAGAGGCAGAGGAAGCCAGGCAGGCCCCGTTTGAAACGTATAATGTTGTCTGAAGTCACACAGGCCCTGCTTGGAGCAGCGGAACGGGGCCTGCGGAGCAGCTATAAAAGGAGCGGCTGCCCAGAAGACGGGACAGTCGGTGATTTACGAGTGCGCAGTAATTATTGTGAACCTAACTGCGAGCGAACGGTAACCGAGAAGGCAGAGTGACGGAATCTTGCGGGAAGTCGAAGCGATTGGCTCGACGGTAATTTGCAAGGAGGTCAACGGTAGCTAGTAGGTAGTGCGGAAGTCCTGTGGGGTCGAGGCGAATAGCACGACGAAGACGGACAAGCACTAGGAACTGAGCGAGTACTTCGAAGTCGGTCCGGGAGCAAGCGCGAACGGTGAAGATAAGGACTGAAGTGTATCAAGAATTGTGAACTTCGCCTAAGGCTTATTACTAAGTGATCTACACCAACCCAAATATAGACTAAAGTACATTTTAATTGGTGTCTTCTTATTTCTGTAAATTTGTTGAAGCGATCGCCTAGCACCCCTGAGCTACGCCCAGCTGCAAAGGTTCGTTACAGTGGTTAGAAGGACTTTTTTCAAAGTGGTGCCCCAAAAGTCAGGACTACTCCACATTCGTCTTCCTCATGGACATCCTGTCCTTTGGAAGAATGGATAACCTTAATAAAGACATTCATTTATGGGAGGGAAGAATGTAAGAAGAAATGGAATGGAGAATCACCCCAAAAAGAGCGGCGCTGGCGCAGTGGTAATGTAATAGATGCACCACAGATGAAGACTAAAAGAAACCTCTCAGTTCAGCGCCGCAGGTAAAATATTAAAAAATCAAAAAAAAATCGAGCGATTATGTTTTACAGATTGGAAGCGTTATAGCTTAATGTGTATAGGTTTTTTGAAAGAATTAAGTTGGTCATTTTATTATTTTGACTTCAGACCGTTACTTATTTGGACTTTTCAAAACTTTTGTTGTTTTGTTTTTTCGTCATATCGTCATTTGACACAAAATAGAATTGAACCCGAGGAATTCATTGGTATTAATATCTCATTTTTGACACAACTTGAGTTATGCTATTATGCCTTACTGCCAGAGATATATGTACGGGTTAGCTATGGGAATCGATCACAAAGAAATCAAAAAAGGTTTAAGATCCGTGAATTTAACATTTATTCGCACGCGCGTTCATCTGTTTAATTTGTTTCAAATTTGATATTCGCTATTGCAACATGCAAACGCAGCAACGCTTCTACTCCATCTCTAGACGCTTTCCAATAACTTAAGTAATTTTTTGCTTTACAATTATGATGAACAGCTTGCTTCAATCGCTGCCAGCGGACACCTTGCCATTCTCGTTGCTGCCAAACTTTTCCACCAGTTCGAATCTCCAGCGCATATAGGCCACGCGCATGCGATCCCACATATTGTCTACAGAGTCCATGGCTGGACGTACATCCAGCAATGCGAAGCGGTAATCCTTGTCCACAATTCCACCATCGTAGTAATCAATGACATAGCGCACATCCTTGCCGCAGCGATCCACAATCCAGTCGTGGCGATCGAATGGCAATTCATAACTAAAAAAAGAACATGTTTACAAATTGTGGTTATTGTTTGCTCTCATACGTACCCCAACCAGCTGCGGAAACGCGCACGCGGACTGTAATCCTTGGCCTTGCCGCCGAAGCTCTTTAGGCGGGGATTGCCGCACTCTTTGGCATGTAGGGCCTCCCATTTAAGCACCTCCTGCCAGGCCTGCTCGTTGTTGGCATTGTGTATGCGTATGATATCGCCCATATCCTTCTGTTGGATGTCCTCCTTCTTCCAGCGCCAACCCTTGCGCAACATGGCATTCCAGAACATCTGTTGGCTGGGATACTGCCAGAACTGCACTGAGCCGTCTTCCGTCACTTTAGGTATGCTCGAGGTCTGACGATCCGTGGGCAGAGCGAAGGGTTGATCTGGTGCTGGCTGCTGATTGGCAGGCGGCATCATGTTCAGCGGATTCACATCGCTGTTGTCGTGCTGTACGGGGCACTCGGAAGCCTGCTGCATTTTGGGATGTGGCGGTACGGCCGAGGCAGATTTGTTTTCCGACCCTCCGGCCTTTTGATGCATGGGACACTCTGGTGGTGGCGATGCGCCTGCATTGCTCATATGCTTGGCATGATCCGCTGGAAAACTTTTGGTGGCCTCCATATGGGCTTTGGTCAGGGCAGTGTTACCCATGATGTTATGGTTCTAGGAGAAACAAGGAGGAATATAAAACTCTGAATCTGTGTCACGAGCGGAAATTCTCAGTTGCGTAACTGCAACCACAACAGCCCAGAGCAACCAAAGCAGAAGACTGGACATGAGGTACATACCTTTATCTGTTACTTGCTTTGCTTATAATTATGTAGAATGGCTTAAATAGCAGACTGGAGTCAATTTTTAGTAAAATTCTTGCAGCTCATTCTAAGCAGTTGCAGCCAGGTTACGAACAGTGTTGCCAGAGTCAGTAAATTTGTGTTGCAAGCATGTGTTGTACAAATGTAGAAAATATTTAAGTGACTAAAAAATTTCAGTTACTTGTTTGCAATTGACAAATCCTAATAAAACAAAGGTGACTTTCTTAAAAATAATTTATTTTTTAAATGGTGAACGTTTTAGTGGCAGCTCATAGGTTTTAGCTTTTTTTCTTGTTCAGCTGCAGTGATGCCAGCTCTTCAGCCGAAGCAAGCTAGATTAACATTTATAGGCTATTTACACTAAATTTATTTGATACAAAAAGCTTTCAGCAATCCGCAGAGCTTTGCAATTTTGTAAAACAAGTCAAATCCCACTTTCGTTTTTTGTAACGTCACGCGGGCACATATTTTTGATTATTTTATTAAGTCGTTAAGGTCGATTGATGTACAATTTTTTTAATTGAAATGCTTCTTAATAGCTATGCAATAATAAAAACAATTTTTTTTAGATCCATGTTTTTCATACTGTTTTAAATAATTGTTTTGTACAAATGTCACGGCAAGTCAGATTGAATATGTGATTATAGATGAGGTGATGTTGATCAATTCAAGCCATAAATCCCGCCAGCCGCAATTTTACAAATTGATCCGACTTCGGCATTCGTAGCACTCCAGAGCTGCAGCAAAATAGCTAAATTGGCAACGCTGGTCAGCTGTTACGCTGAGACGTTTTTCAACACTGCTAATTGTTTTTGGGCTGTTTTCAGAATTTGTGCTTTAAAAGTGAGTTAATTAAGCTTAAATATGTCATAAATATGCACCAATTGAACTCTGCTTGAATACTTAATTTTAAGAGTAAACAAACAAACGCTTATCACAGGATACAGCTGATTGGGGAACGGTATAGAAGTGCTGCAAAAATTTGTTGAACTCCTGTGATGTAACCACCCGACAAATAACAGCCAAGTGTCCTCTCTTACTCTTCCAGATGGCTGCCGTATTTCGTGTTGGCCTGGTGCGGCTTGTTAGCCGCGGTGCCACTGCTACCCACAACAACCACCTGCTGCAAGCCCAAAACAATGCCCTGCCCGCTGCATTTATGCAAAAGTGCAACATCTCCGGCAAGACCATGCGTGGTGGTCCCCGTGTGCCCAAGGCGGCTCCATATCCCTACAAGACCAAAAAGTACAGCGTCATCAATGCATTCTTCGACAAGACCTCCAAGCGCTTCGACGAGAACTCGAAAGTCATCTGTGTCGAGGGTCCCATCGCGGCGGGCAAAACGAAATTCGCTAAAGAGCTGGCCGAGGAGCTGGACATGCAATACTATCCGGCTGTCGACTTGGATCTGATCTTCATTAATGCCTATGGCTATGACATGCGCAAACTGGATCCCCAGCTGCCGCCCAGCTGTCGCAGCTACGACGTCAGTAACTTCTGCAAGGATCCCAATCACGAACTGGCCGCCCAGTTCCAAATACGCATGTACATGCTGCGCTACTCGCAATACATTGATGCGCTGCAGCATGTGTTCTCCACTGGTCAGGGGGTGGTGCTCGAACGCAGTCCCTACTCTGACTTTGTCTTCATGGAGGCAATGTTCCGTCAGGGTTATCTGTCGCCCGGTGCCCGTTCGGTGTACAACGAGCTGCGCCAGAACACCATTGGAGAGCTACTCAAGCCACATTTGGTCATCTATTTGGATCTGCCCGTGGAGGCCGTGCAGAAGCAGATCAAGGCGCGCAACATAGACTACGAGACGCAGTCCAAGGTGTTTAGCGAGGCGTATCTGCGTGATTTGGAGATGCTGTACAAGCAGCAGTATCTCAAGGACATTGCAAGCCATGCAGAGATGCTCATCTACGACTGGTCAGCCGGCGGTGAGACCGAGGTGGTGGTGGAGGATATCGAGCGCATTGACTTCCAGCAACACGAGTCCGATCAGCATAACAAGAAAATGCTCGACTGGCGATTCCCGTTGGAGGCCGAGTGGTGCGAGGCTCGCATCAAGTACTGCCACGAGAAACCCGATCTGATGAACTACTTCAATGTGCCACGTTTCGATGTGCCCGAGCTGGTGCGTAGCGCCGATGATGGCAAGGTCTGGCGTGATGTCTGGTTCAATGTGAGTAGATGGGTTAGAAATCCCTTCCAAGTTATTTCATGTAACTTTTTGCAGGCACCCGGCATGAAATTCCGCCCCGGCTACAATGCCGATGCGGGTGACACTGGACTGCTTACCAAGACCAAGGTGGGCATCAATGAGGCCGTCTAGACGTGGGGCAATTCTCTTGAAATGAAACGTGTTAACTATGTAATAAACAATCTAGAAAAATAACATAAATCGGTTCAGTTAATTTCGTATAGTTTAATGCATATTTTAGAATATTTTGTACAATTATTTTTTTAGCACTTTTAACTATGGAACATTTAAAATATGATGTTTAATTAACCTCCCCTCATCCCCTTTAATCGCTGTCATAATCGTTTTTGCCACCAACTCCCCCCACCGAGGTCAAGGGGCGACGTGACTCCTCATCGGAACCGTAGACAACATCCTCATCGGAATCATCTATCATCGAAATGGCGGGATTATCTTTGGTTATGGCCAATTCAGCCTGTGCAAAGCGACCGTCTGGTGAGTACACATAGGCCATGGTGTACAGATAGAAATTCAATAGTCCATAGAAGCACATGAACTGTGCCGAGCTGCGATAGGTGGTGTTCAGGGAAGCCACAAAATTGTCCTCCAAGATGCCAAAGCCAAAGCGGCAGGTGGTCACCGTTACCGAAATGGAAAGCACAAACAACATGAGCAGCGTTAGAAATTTCAAGCGCATATCTGAAAGAGAAAACTGGAGTATAAATTGTGGCAAATGGATGATGACTTACCAAAATATGGCATAGAGCGTAACTCCGTATAGGCGCGCAGCAGCAGCAGTGCCAGATAAAGTACATACATACAGCAGGCAATGTAAAAGAAGAGCTTGAAGCCCTAAGAAGAGATTCAGAAAAAGAAAGTACCATTAAATCAAGGAGATAGTAACCAAAAATCTATAAAACTAAATGGGGCAACCTGGGAGAAAGTTGAGAGAATGTTTCAGTCAAGTACTTGGAAATCTTTCAACCAAATAACATCGATCTTTTAGTTCGATCCATAGCGAAGCATGAAAAATGGCAGAAGTACAGTCAAATCAAAGGACTGAGGCAAATAATCTGCTTAAGGTCGTATTTCCAAGTCCCAGGATACGATCTTAACTCCGCTAACCAGCAGTACTCATTAAATCTTGTCTCTCAAATCACCTATATAACTTTTTTCATATATTCTGGAGTTCGGTCAAAAAACCTGGCTATAAACGGATTGATGGTACTTTCCTCTGATCATAACTATCACTCCGGTGATAAAATCTCGAGTCAAGCCGAGACCAGGCATTCTAACATTATTCACTGGATCAGTTGGTAAACTTCACCTCTCACGCCGACATTGATGATGCAACTGAACTGTTCGTGCGTAATATCCACATAGCCGCTTAGGAAAACAATGCTTGGTAGTCACCGCTTGCAGTTTCAGAATCCCCTTAAGACACTTCGCAATATTGACTCAACCCAACGCAGGACTAAGGCTTATCTGAAAATGTACTCGTCATGTCAAAAGGCAGTGCTTACAGTGGTTTGTAGTCCAGCGGGACGATGGATCCTGAGCTAAATATGCCTGTTTTGGGGCTCTAGCTCTTCGAAGGAAGTCGCCTCAACTCAAGCTGGTCTTTTAACTGATACTGGCCCAACTTTTTCCATTAGAAGAAGATTCGGCAGCTTAAGCCGACGGGATTTGACGATGTTGACAGCAAAACAATCAAGGCTGTTCCTGCTAATACTATTTAACGCGATGTTTCTATTCGAAAACTTTCCTTGCTCATGAAAGTGTGCGGTAGTCATGATGGTTCCCAAGAAGGGCAAGAATCCTACGAAGGCCGATTCCTACCGACCAAAAAGGTTGCTTCTTTCAAATACTTTGTAGTAAATTAGCATCTCCAAAATATTTGAAAGAAGCTTATTTCTGTTGCCAAACTTGAAAGACTTGTCAGGTGGAAGAAGCTCCGCATTTCTTACAAATAGTTCACACTAAAGAACCTCGTTGGTAAATGTTCACAAGCGAAGCCCGTAGAACAGTTTCAGTTCGGATTTGTAGGGCCCTTGAAACGAACCATTCCTGCCATTGCTTGAAGATTCGGTCAAAAGCGAGGGAAGTTGTTTTAACGATGTAAGAAACTATGAAGCAAGGTTCGATCCAAGACCTTAGGCTCGAAAAGTTTACGAATCTATCCTTAGACTTCACGAAGGGTTAGAAAAAAAAGCTGCGGGATTGGCTCTGGATGATTATTGCAAGAGAATTAGACTGGACTTACACGGTTAGTGAAACTTCAGGAAATTTCATGAATTGTTAGATTCACCAATTATGAAACTTTCCTTCGTGCATCATGAAGGGAAATTAACCTTAAAAATTCTTTAAAAGATTCGGTCCATCGCTAAACTTAAGGTTTGTAGAAGAAATGAATCCAAGGTTCTCAAAAAGATCCGTTCCGGCAAGAAAGTCCTTCATTTTGAAGGTTCAAAACCAATTCGGTTCGAATATGAATGAAATCGGTTCTGAACCGCGAACCGAACATTAATATTATTTGGCTTGACACAGCCTCTCAGTCTCTTGGCTTCTGAGCTTCTTATTTTCGCCCAAGAGAAAGGGACCTTCAGGTTAACGCCGAATCCGAACGGCAGAGAAGCTTTTTCATGGCTAGTTACTTCAAAGCTGGCTAGTGAAGGTAACCGGGAGTGTAAGTTTTTCAAAGAAAAAACTTTTAATTAGATGTCCCGAGGCGGGATCGAACCCACAACGAAATATCTAGTAGAGTTCTAGACTTTCCAGATGTGTTAAAAATGGGAGGTATAACACAAATTTCTATATAAAATTGCGAAAAATATTTGGAACCAGTCTTTCCCTTACTTCCCCTTGAACTCACATTATAGTTCTTGGTGTCCACAAAATGGCTATAAGTGGGATCCCTCAGTTCGTTGCACTTCTCCCAGGTGGCCAACACAATGGCGCACAACCAAATGGGCATCACAATGATCACTTTGACCAAATAGAAACGCACAAAGCTGCGTTCGTTCTGGCGTAATCCATGATAAATGCACAACCAAAACATGAGTAAAGCACAGAGGAATGTGGCCTGCAGTAAGGCATCCAGCATGCCGGGCAGCCAAGAGTTCATCAGGAATATCAGCGGAAAGAAAGGATCTGCAAAGGATTTGAACTAAATTAGTGCGCCTGGCCAAATGAATGATGCTCATATTGCTTACTATCGTAGAGTAGCAGCAGGGGCAGTAGTACGGAGAGCCATTTCTGCTCGATGGACCAGTCGTAGACAGGATATTGGCGCAGGGTATGTGCGTACCAGCACTGGAAAGGTTCCAAATTTAGATTAAAAATTGCTAGGACAAACTAAACCCACTTACAATCACTATAAAGGTGAAGAGCAGAAAGATGCACCTGAACCAGATCTCGATTTGTGTAAACTCTGGACTGTAGGTCTTAAACTGCAAGAGATACAAGGATTAGCGAGTCAATTCTTTAAGATGCTCTTCACTTACATAAAAGGTAATGCCGCGTATATTGTATTTCTGATGGAACGACTCAAGGCCATAGAAACGCACGGTGATGATGTAGTGGGCATAGTCCAGGAAGCCCAAATGCATCAACGTAAACTCCTCGCAATCGTTGCGTACACAAAGCAGATGTCGTGTACGATTATGGGCAGAGCCTGAGCCCAGGACACTAAGGGGTTTGTGCTGCTCGTTAATGCCATCAATGGAGACGCTCACCTGAAAGCTTTTGTCATAGCGCTCGTCTAGGGATAAAGAGAAGATCATTAAGGATATTATTTTGAACGAATCTGTAGCGACAAATTATTGGATTGCTTAAAGCAGGGGTCCGCCTTGTAAGCAGACATATTGTCAGAATTTCAGCCGCTGCAAAAGTTTTTGTGACTCGGCAAAGAAAATTTCCCAATGAGCTTTAAAGCTCAGTGCTCCCTTCCTCTATATTAGGCCTAGCCAAATAGAGAGGACAGAAAACTATGCCTGTTCCTTTCTGACACTCAGTGATGATTGACTTCGGCAAGTATTTTGTGTGAATCGGCGAGTGACTTCGGGCCCCAGGGGCCTCTATATTTTGCGTCGGCAAAAAGAGAAAAGCTTTTGTATAAGTCCCCCTCTGATACTCAGTGATGGTTGACTTCGGCAAGCATTCGGTGTTAATCGGCGAGTGACTGCGGGCCCCAGGGGCCATAGCTGGACAGGCCTGGTATAAGTATACAAATATTTTCTCTGTTACCAGTGGCAAAATCTCTGCATACATTGCCGACCTCTGGCTTAGTGTCAAAATTGCTTTCAAATATTTTCTCTGTTACCATTAAAACCACTTTATTTCGGTCTGAACAACATAATTTCGATCGAGATAGTTCCGACAAAAAGAAAAACACAACATTTTCGCATACAAATTTGACGCTTTAGCATAAAGTTTACTTAACTAGCTCTTATGTTGTTCTTATACCAGTCATATGACCCAACAGAACTTCAGAACACCAAAATTTTGACAGAATAAAACACGGGTGCAAACAGGTTCTGAACCGAACCCTACCATACCGTACCGAACTGGTACTTCTTGCTCGTAAAACCTTGCCAAAAACCGCGAAACATAACGAAACATTTAAAGATGAAATAACACTTAATGCGATATGGATATTTAAAAAAAGCGACACAGTTCCTCCGTATCAAATTTTTCGAAATATTTTGGATACAGCAAAAACGACATAATTCCGCGGTGGATAGTCTTTAAAAGAAAGCTATTTTGATTGAAATTATATCGCTTACAAACGAAAAATTTGTAGACAAAAACGAATAACTTTGCTGTCAAAACGACATTATTCGATACAGAAAAAACGACTTAGTTCCGCCGTGTAATTTCAGACGAATAATTTAAAGACAATAAAGAAAAAATCGACATAATTCCGCTGATCATATTTGTTAATCGAAATAATTTCCACAGAGATTACTAAGCCGAAAAGTAACTTATGCGAACAAAACAAAAAATTTCGAAGTCAAAACGACAAAATTTCGATACAGAAAAAACGACATAATTCCGCCGCAAATAATATGAAACCAAAATAGTTCGACTGAAATTTTGTCACCTCAAAAACGACATCATTACGATCGAGTCACTTATCCTACCATCATTGTTATCCGTAACCAGTTTGGCTATCAGCCACAGCTGCTGCGAGTAGGTGGTGGTTAGTGGAGATTTCATGGCAAATGGTCCTGTAGCCAGAACTGTGGGGCTATGCGCCAGCGTCGTATTGGCCAAAATCTGTTCGGCCGTCAGTGTTGAAGTGCTGGTTATGGGCGGGCCAGTTAGACCAATGATTATGCCCAGACCGAAGCATGTGAAGAAACCCAGAAAGACCATGACAAACTCTCGCTTGTGCATGGAATACAAACGCATGTGCACGGAGCGTTCGCATCGGTCATGATGATAGGCGGGTGAAATGTATTTGCTGAAGTCGCTGAAGAGATCACTAAACTGCGACAGGGAGTTCTTGAGGCGCAGCAGGAGACCACCGGACGGTAACTGATAGGCATATCCCAGGCCAGAGGCATCCGAAGGTGGCTTGGCCATGACTTTTGGCTGGAAGTGTAGGGGCGGTCCTGTGGTTTTTAATTGGTTTCTACAGCATTCCGGAATACTTTTCAAAATTTTCCACAATTTTTGCGCAGTTTGTTGATGTGAAAGAAAATTTTATCGATTTTGACGAGCCCTCGCATATGTTTTGAAACTGAATGAAGGTGGGAGGGTTGGTTCGTATATGGTTGCAACTTGATACTGCGCAGGCGCTCTGTTATCAGTGGACTCGAATGTAAACAAGGGAAACGTGACGAGTTTGCGGAAGCACATGGACAGGATTCGAAGACAACACTTATGGTTTTCTAATTGCATTAAATTGGGGAATCAAAACTTTTACAAATCATATTAAGCGAAGTCCCTGACTTAGATCGAAAACTATAAGAGGCTGGTTTCTTTGAAATCGGAAAATTGTGCGAAAAAATATTTATTGAAACCTGACCACCATTTTCAAACTTCTTCTTCTTTGGCCTGATGATAGCATCACAACCGTTTTGCGGTCTCGACTAATGCCCGCCACTTGCCTCTGTCCCGATCGACATTTTCAAACTGGTGTGCGTTCAAATTTTTCAAAGTTACGGGAACTCCAGTCTTATTATTTGGCTACAAAACCGAGTTTTAATCTCTTGAGTTGGCATTTGTTCACTTTCTTGTGCTTTTACCTCGAATGAAAGAACAAAAATTTGTTGAAAATTCTAGAAAGAGTTCCGGAATCAACTGGGCTTTCTCTTAGCTTTCTGTCAAAGTATTAGCCTTTGAGCTCTTACCGTTTAGACTTTAAGTTGATTCCACTTTACTGAATAAGTCTGTCAGTTTTTAATCCTTTTTAAAAATTTTTTTTTTTATTTTTTTCTTTTTTTTTTTTTTTTTTTTAAAAATAAAAAACAAAAAAGGAAAATTTAAGGAAGAGACAAGATTATAGAACAAAGTGATTGACCACACCGTAATGAAGTTAGTAAATATAGTTGATGGAATTGGAGAGATAAGAAATGGAAAATCTTTTTAGAAAATAAGTTCCTGTTTATTTTTAATGTAACTTTTCTATCGATTACGTACATCATAGGAGTAGCATATTTTTGGGCAGTAATCGTTTTAAAAGATTTGAGCACATGTATTCAAAATCGCAGAAATGTTTGGGATAGTTTATTTTGCACCTAAAATGTTAGACTTTAGGGTAATATTAAGGAAAATTCAATCAATAGTATAGGATCCACACAAAACGTGCCTAAAAAGGGTCAAAAAGCAAAAAGTTTCCTAGAACAAACATTTTTATTGCGGAAGATAAGAATGCGATTCGCCTAGTGGTATCGCTTTCCCTGGGCTGAAGCCATCTAGCGCATTCTTATCTTCTGGGAAAAGATAGAGCGAAAAGTTTCTTCTAAGCGATAAGAAAAAAAACAAACTTTTGAGAAAAAGCGAGTTTTTATTCCTTTGTCTCTTAAAGGCGTATACTCAGATGAGATAAAAATTTAGTGGCGCTGCTTCTGCGAAATATTTGATTTGCCTATAGCTCGGCTATCGTTCTCATATTAGGTGGATCAATAAATAATGATGATTTCAATATATAATTAAAGTCTGAGCAATCTTCCTACAAAATTGTAGTAGATATACCGTTTTTCCTGAATCCCGGGGCAGGCAATATGCGTGGCAAAAATTGAAAATATATTTAATCCGCTTTCAAGTGTATATGTATGTTCCATTTCAGAGATCTGGCAATACTGAAAATGAATACGAGAAAATGTAATCGGAAGTGCATTCTCACTCAGCAGGAGAACGGTTCCGCCTAGTAGAAAGAGCTGGCTCTAAACTATGCCCAATAGATTCGATACTTTGGCAAGTACAAAGAAACTCACAATCTATACAAGTTAAATGCTTTTTGATACCAAACCATTTAAGCCCAAAAGGGGCAATCACTGTCTCGAAAGCAATTGTTGGTGTGACAGCAACTAAAGAAGACTTTGCCATGGCGGCAGCTGAAACGGCCGTCTACACAGCCACATGTTCATATGCATTCTCTGTTGAATTTTCTGATTGATTATTGAACTATAATCAAACCTCGACCTTGAGCCTGCCAAGATTCACTTTGACTCAAAAGTTTTTTCTTTGAAAAATGTACACACCCAGTAACCTTCACTAGCTGTTGTCGCCAGTTCGAATTCGGCGTCAAACTGTAGGAACACACAAATTGAGAGGAGTTCGGCTTTGGCCCTTTGGGCTGTGTCAAGATATTATTACCTATTCTTTAGGTGCTATCCTCTTGGTCTTACCCCTTTGGGTTCGCCAGCAAGATCACGTTTTCTAAGCACCTGTCATACCCTCTAAGTTTTAATCAAAGTTTAATATGGAATTATGGAAAAATTGGATATGAAATGATATAATGGCTTTTAACTGGATAGCTCGCTTATGGAATCGATATTCATGAATTATTTTGTGTTAATCGTTTAATGGATTCAAGGGATTTATGTGATTGGATGCTACAGCTATAGAGAGCTCTTGGTTCGCACTTTGGAAGCTCATTAGGCAATTTCCGGTCTGTAACCGTGACGGTACCTGGCGCAAATCACCACTGGACAAGACGGAAGCTATTTGAGAGTAGACTGGAAAACAGATTCACATTCTTCTCGTTACCAGGGAGGTAAAAGTGGGCTGTGGCTCAGGCACATCAGAGCAACTTGTTAGGATTATACTTGGAGTACATTTTTTTGACTAAAGAAACGTTCAGAGTTGTCCCAAACGGTCTGTTCTCACATCAAAACAGAACTAAAACGTAGCAAATATAGACAATTAATTATTTGTTGATTTTTTATACATTTTTCTTAAGTTCTAATGCTAACTAGAGTCCAGATTAGTCCCAAAATTTGATCTGTCCATCCCAGCCGGCAGTGGCCACTTTGCTGGCCTCATGCGGATGCCACAACGCACTAATGCAGACGCCATCGTGCGCCTGCCACTTCTTGTACATTTTCGTCGTTTTCCAGTCCCAGATGTAGCATTTGCCATCACCATCACCCGACACCAAATAGCTCATATCCGGCGAAAAGTCCAGCTGGCAGGCATATCCCGATACCATGTGTCCGGTGAAGGTCTTCTTGCGATTCATCTTAAACCGATTGAGCGCAGAGAATATCACGATTTTGTTGTCCAGCGATTGGCAGGCCATCCATTTGCCATTGGGCGCCAAGGTGACCGCCGGCATGGAATGCATAGTGGGATCTGCAATGTACTTCATGTCCACCGGTATGTCCCATTCCCAAATGCGCATGGATTTGTCATCGGAGGTGGTGACAAAGCGACGATTGTCATCCACAAAGGTAATGGTGCTTACGGAGCCCAAGTGACGATCGTACTCCTGAACAATATCGCCACTACGTGTGTCCCACTGTGAAGTAACAAAAGGGGGGATTAGTATCAGGGATAAAGCATTTATCCATAAACTTACGCATATAATCTTCTTATCAGAGGTGCCGGCCACAAACAAATGCTGTTTGCTGTTGTCCGGATGGAACTTGACACAGAAGGGCATTTTGCGGGTGGTAAAGCGAGAGATCACATCACCCGTCTCCGCATCCCACAGCTTAATGTAGCGATCATAGGAGGCGGACAGAAAGTGCGTGCCCTTGTTGTTCCAGGCAATGTCCTTGATGGCCTGTCGATGGCCCGAGAAGGTGCGTATGCAGCGACGCTCTCCATACACCTCCCACAGTTTGACGCGGCAGTCCATGGAGCCGGACAGCAGCAAGTGTGCCGTCTTGGGGAACCAGCGTATGGAGGAAATGCCCTTGTTGTGACCCGTCCAGGTGTGTATGTGCGCCTTGGGCAGGAAACACTTTGGAGGCGGAGCATTTGAGCGCAGATTCACGCCCAGATCGTGAGGCGCATGCAGGTACGAGCGTCCCTGGTAGTCGTAGGCATCCTTGACTGTAAGGGAAATGGATAAATAGATATAAGGGGCAGCTGCTACCTCCAAGTACTCACTGTGCAGCGTGGACTTCTCCTCCAGCGGTTTGTCCTCCGGTATGCGGCCGCGTTTGTGACGCTTGGACAGCAGCTCGTCCAACTCGGCTCGCTCCTGCTCATTCGGTTTCGCCACGGACACCTCGTTTTCGTATTTACCCCAAGGACCCAAGAAGCCCTCCACATCTTCTGGACGGTCGTTCTTCTCCTGCTTGCGCATTTTCTTGGCCTTGGGCGCCTCAAATACGGTCTTGCCGTTGTCATCGTAAGCAGATTGCAAGTCTCCCACAAACGACTGCCCGTCGGCTAGATCATCCACGCTGGGATCCAAGGCATAGCCGTAGGTATGGAACGTGCGTCGTTGGTTCTCAAATTCAAATGCATTGATATGCGCCTTCTCCACATAGCCGGCCAGTGTATTGCGCGGTGCTCGTTGCTGCATGGTCAGATCGGGATGCTCGGGACCCTTGACGGGCGCAAACATTTCATCGTAACGCGGATTGTATGTAACCTCCTTGAGTGTGGGATCCAGGGTGCGAGGCACTGCAACCGCTCCAATGGGGACCACACTGGGTGCCGCACATATGGCCAGGGCTGTGGAGAGTGAATGTGTCTTGTCCACGGGCAGTAAATGAGCGGGAAGGGGTTCCGAGGCGGCGGCGGCAGCGGAGGGAGTTTGCTCATTGTCAGATTCCCCTTCCGACGAGCTGGCGTACGATTGCAGGCCCAACATCTAGAGACTACGCACGAATTCCGTATATTTATTAACAAAATGCTGCAAATAGATCACAACCAAAGTGTACAGCACAAAAACAAAAACGTTTATAGAAATTTCCATCAGGTTCAGTGTTGCCAACTTTTCATTGAAAAAAAGCCAGATTTGACGGGAAAAAAGCGAAAAAGGCAACACTGCAACACAAACAGCTGAGCGACGGCGAATTCGCGAAAGAGGGAGAACGGAGGAATCGATAAAAATAGCTAAAAAAATAGCTTAAAAAGCTAGCTAAGCCGGGATTGAAACTATAGGAAATTTTTTCATTTTTTATGCATTGATCCAACATTTTGACAATTGACCACTAAACGACATATCTCCGCAGTGGTCAAAACCTAATCGTACTTGAAATGCTTGTCAAGTCTAAGCTCGTGTTAAAAGCGGCATATCACGGCGGAGATATGTCGTTTGAAACACGGCGGATATATGTCGTTTGAAACACGGCAGAGATGTGTCCTTTTTAGAAGGTTTACCAATAATTCAATTACACCAAAGCGATGTAGTCCAGTTAAATTAGGTAAAAAAGGGCATATTTATGCATGAAATATTGGCCAGCCAGATTTATGAAATGATTGGGATCTCCAATTTGTTTTTAATTAATAAGAATCAAAACAGAACCTTGTACTGAAACATAATGTTGGGTATGTACCAGAACCGGAACTGAAATAGTGAAGTTAAAAAAATTGCGCTCGGTCTCGTGAGGCATTTGGTATTTTTAAGTACATTTTTTCAGCCTTTGCAAAAAATTGGAATTTTTAAGTAAATTTTTTGTTGTCACTGAAAATTGACATCTTCCCTTGGAAAAATAGTTCAATAATTTTATTTAAATAAGTTAAATTGAAAATGGGCTTATGCTCCCTCATAAGAAATTTCCAATTAATTCAATAATAATAACTTTGGCCTTTCCAACACTGTCGTCGTCATATGGACATAAAAGAACTTGGCAACTCTGATTCTGGTCGCCAATGCCAGGAGTCAGCTGTTTTGCGTGGTCGATTGGTTCTATTGAAATCTTCGGTGGCAAAAATTAACGAAATCTCAGGTTTAATACCTTCTGGTTTAAATTGAAATTCGCACTTAACTCCCCGCAATTGTCTGAAGTGAAAGGAAATCAAGCAACATGTCGATGCTGGCTAGAACACTGGGACGCACATTTTTGCAGGTAAAGCTGTGAGTTGCGCAGCGCTTACATAAACAGTTGAGGGCAGCAGCCGCAGCAGCAGCAGGCTGTGCAAAAACTTTGGGAGATGCTCAACTTTGAGGTTATAATCCTAGCAAGAAATGAACTAATTATGCATTCTTTTACTCAAAACAGGCGGCGGCAGCGCGTGGCCTGCATACGTCGACGGCCCTCAGACAGGTGGGTGTTTGTCTTAATTGGAGGAGCGTGTGGTTATTGAATGTTATTTTTGGTTTTTGCAGGATTCCAATTTAGGAGCTAATCGTACCACCTGCACACTGATACCCGGTGATGGTGTAGGACCCGAGCTGGTCTATTCCCTGCAGGAAGTGTTCAAGGTAAGTGAGGGATTTGCAACTTTGAAGTGTGGGACTAAAGAATATGATTTGAATTAAAGGCAGCTAATGTCCCCGTGGATTTTGAGGCGTATTTCTTGTCTGAAATTAATCCAGTGCTAAGTGCCAAACTGGAAGATGTGGTGGCCTCCATACAGAAGAACAAAGTTTGCATTAAGGTGAGTGTTTGGAGGTGGTTAGAAGAAACACTTGCTTAGTTATGATTTTACTTACAGGGCATTCTGGCTACCCCCGACTACAGCAATGTGGGTGACCTGCAGACGTTGAACATGAAACTGCGCACGGAGCTGGACTTGTATGCCAATGTGGTGCATGTACGCAGTCTGCCGGGCGTTAAGACGCGCCACACCAACATTGATTGTGTCATCATTCGTGAACAGACGGAGGGCGAGTACTCTGCCCTGGAGCACGAGTCGGTGCCCGGCATTGTGGAGTGCCTGAAGATTGTTACGGCCAAGAAATCAATGCGCATTGCCAAGTTCGCCTTTGATTATGCCACCAAGAATAACCGCAAGAAGGTCACTGCTGTGCACAAGGCCAACATCATGAAGCTGGGCGATGGCCTGTTTCTTAAGTGTTGCGAGGATATCTCCAAGCTGTATCCACGCATTCAGTTTGAGAAAATGATTGTGGACAACACCACCATGCAGATGGTGTCCAATCCCAATCAGTTTGATGTGATGGTCACACCGAATCTGTACGGTGCCATTGTGGATAATCTGGCGTCTGGTTTGGTGGGTGGTGCTGGCGTTGTGGCTGGTGCTTCATACTCATCCGAGACGGTGGTGTTCGAGCCGGTAGGTGGAAGCTCTTGCCAAAATCTTACTTTTGTTTCAATTCTATGTATATTTACAGGGTGCACGTCACACCTTTGCCGGTGCCGTGGGTAAAAATCTGGCCAATCCCACTGCCATGCTGCTGTGCGGCACCAAACTGCTGCGTCACATCAACTTGCCCACCTACAGTGAAACCATACAGAATGCCATCCATAAGGTGCTATTAGATGGTAAGGTGCGCACCAAGGATCTAGGCGGTCAGTCGACAACCATGGACTTTACCCGCGCCATCATTGGCAATCTGCACTAGATCATGAACTCCTTCACAGCAAATAGACAGACAGTTGTGTTGTTCCCCTCAACAAATTGAATTTGAGTAACGTTTTTAGTTTCCTTGCAGCAGCAGTCAGTATGTTTTTCCTTGAGTATTATTTCTGGCGAATATTTAAGTTTAGTCCAATTGCAACTCCCGCCCCCTCCCCCGTTAAAGCAAGCTTAGTTTTACCCAATTGGCGTATTATTATGTTTTTTTTTTGGTGCCAACTTTTAGTTTATGTTTTATTTTTGTTATACAGTTTTGACCACAACGATAAAGTGAAATGAAAATCGTAAATCAATTAACTGATAGCCAAACAAAGTGTGTGGCACTTGACTCCACTCGAAGTCGGGCGATAATAGATAATAAATTGAACCCATTATAATTTATTATTTAAGAGTAGCGTCTGGCCAACTTTGTCAGCTTGTGCTGTCTACAATTTAAGTAATACAAAGATTGAAAAAAAAAACCAATAATAATTACATAACATACCAAGAACTATTTCTTTACTGAATCAACTGAATGTTGCTAAACTCAGATAAACAAAATACCATCAGCTTGAGGCTTGGTAAGTAGAAGAATCCCAAATGCTATGCTCATATTATAGTTGTAATATTATACTACAGTTATCGAGAAGGAAGCATTCTGCGAGAATAGCAAGCGGGTCTGGTAGAATTAGGACATCTATAATATGTTCCCGGTAAGTTTTCCAAGTATATCTAGCAAACCAAAGTTAGGAATGAAATCTTGAACCTTTGAGAGGTATTTATGGTTGATCTTAAGAAATAAAGCGGTATGATTACTTTGAGCAATCAAGTTTAAAAACCGTTCTACTTTCCACATATCTCGGAGCAGACTTGAATTCAGCGTGAAATTTTACATTAAGATCAATTGTTGAATGTCCCGGATATAGAAACTTTTGAAATTTTGTTGCATAGTGTTATCAGCCAATCTTGATGTGCCATTAATAGGCGCGAATATGCTATGTTATCATCAGCTTCGGTTAGCCAATGCGATTCCCTAGCTAAATAATACAAGAAAAATCTTAGAGTTTTTTGAGTTTGAGTTAAACCAACTGGATAAGTGATCCATATCTGGTCCCTTTGCCCGGGGCAGCGAGCTGCAGTTTGCGGGCAGCGGATATTTGGGTCCGTATCCGAGGCATTGTTTTCGCAGTTTTCATTGGCGAATGTAATAGACGATAATCGGGCGCCCTATTTGTCCCAGGGTTGGATCGCCGCTTATGTTAGCCAGCATCTTTGCGGGTGCATCACTCTGTTACCATGGGGGTTACCACGGGGAGGTGTGAGTCGACTTGAGATGCAGTAAGCGAGAATCGCGCTGGGTTTGCCATGTCAAACCGATCAGCAACTTTACATCACTACATACGGCCCCATAACCAAAGAAGAGTTCCTGCCTTCCAAAGAAGCCCAACATCAGTTTCCTACGCATTTTTAATTCATGCTGGAATAGTTATAAAATCGATTTGTAATAATGCTGGAAGTTGCAGGATATAATCTCTTCAATAATTTAGTAACAGCTGAGCTACACAGAAAACGAGAAAGCAAAACTAACTTCGTCTGTGCCGAAGTTTAAATACACTTGAAACTTTTGTCCGACTTCGTCAAAATTTAGTGGAATCATGGAAACAAACTGTTAATTACGAAATTTTGAGACGGTCACACTTAAAACAAAAAAAGTTTTCTCACTTATCGACCGATCGTTCCTATGACAGCTATATGCTATAGTCATCCGATTTTGACCAAACTTTGTAGAATTGTGTAGAAGCATATAAATCAAATACAAGCCAACTTTGAGGACATTTCCATTGAAAACAAAAAAGTTTTTCTAACTAAGACAACTTTTCTGGAGCTACTTTTCTATGACAGCTATACTATATAGATGTCCGATTTCGACCAAATTTGGTGGTATCATGTGAAAGCATAGTAAACTAAGAAATACGAAGTTTGGAGGCGTTTCCATTTGAAACAAAAAAGTTGTTCTCACTAAGACTAGTTTTTAGACCTATGACAGCTGTATGCTATAGTCATCCGATCCGGCCGGTTACGACAAATGTGCAGCGTATTTGTACCAAAAGACTTTGTGCAAAGTTTGGTGAGGATAGCTTTAAAACTGACGGAGGAGATAGCATAGAAACAGACGGACAGTGCTAAATCAACTCAGCTCGTCATGCTGATCAAGAATATATACGAGGTGTGTTCAAAAAGTATCGCGAATTTGGTTTTTCAAAAATTTTTTTTCATGAATATCTATTTTGTCCCCTTCAAAGTAATCCCCATTTGGCACAGTTTTTCCAATCTTCGAGCTCTTCAAAAATTTTTTTTATCTTGTTCAGCTCCTCCTTCGATGCCGTCTTTATCTCGTCAAGCGTGCGTAACGTCGTCCTTTCATGGGCCTCTTCAGTTTAGGGAACAAGAAAAAGTCACAGGGGGCCAGATCTGGGGAATCGGTGGCTGGGATTTTGTGTTGTTTTTGGCCAAAAGTCGCGAACGATTGAGCAGGGCGTTATCGTGGTGCAAAATTTTGTTCTTCCACAACCGGGCGTTTCTGGCGGATGCTTCGCGCAAATTGCGCATACTTAGGTAATCTTTGACCGTTCTCCGTGGCGAACTCTGAGCACCACGCCCCGCAATCGGAAAACTGTCAGCAAAACTTTCACATTCGACCGAACTTGGCGCGCTTTTTTCGGTCTTGGTTGTGCGGCAGCTTCCATTGAGATGATTGAGCTTTGGTTTCCACGTCATAACCATAAACCCACGATTCGTCACCAGTTTGACCCTCTGGAGCAAATTTGGGTCGTCGCGGACAGAGTTTAACATCTCATTAGCAATGTTCATGCGATGCTGTTTTTGGTCGAATTGAGCAATTTTGGTACGAATTTCGCGGCGACCCGTCTCATGCCCAAATCATTGATAAAAACGATGGACGAGCCAACGATTGTTTAGGTCCCAGCAACTCTCTAACGGTGATTCGACGATTGGCCAAACATTTTCTCCACTCTTTCTCTGTTGTTAGTGCTCGGGCCCGGACGCTCTTCGTCGTTCTCTTCTCGGCCTTCTGAGAACTTTTGTACCACCGATAAACGTTGCTTCGGTCCAAGGTAGCTTCTCCGTATGCCCCAGTCAACATTCGGAATGCATCCGCGCACTTAATTTCGTTTTTCACACAAAATTTGATACAGGTTTTTTGATCCATTTTTTTGAATAGGTAAAAATCGAAGACGGTCCAAAACACGTGCAAGCAAAGCAGCTGTCAACAATTAAGTGAACATTCAAAATGGCCGAGCTTGTCGGCATAAGTGAGAGACATGAGTACCAACATAACGCCACAAAAAAATCGAAATTCGAATATACGTAACCCGCGAAAATTCAAAATTCGCGATACTTTTTGAACACACCTCGTATACTTTATGTGGTGAGAGATTCTTCCTTCTAAGAGTTACAAACATCCGGACAATTTTATAATACCCTCTGCAAGGGTATAAAAAAATTGTTCGCGGTTGCGCCATATGTGCAGTGTGCAGCTATAAGATGACTGTGCAAAATTTCAGCTCGATAGCTTCAAAACTGAGGGACTAGTTTGTGTAGAAACAGACAGACGGACGGACAAAGCTCAATCGACTCAGCTCGCCATGCTGATCAAGAATATATGGTATGTACTTTATCTGGTCGGAGATTATTCCTTCTATGCGTTCCAAATTTCTGGGCAAAACTATTATACACTTTTCAAGTGTTCAAGTGTATAATAAAATGGGGAATTTAAATGAAGAAAAATATTGATTTAATGTTCATATTCGGATTGAAATTTCTAAGACAAGTCGTACTTGATCGTACTTAATAAAAGTACGAAAGACTTGATACAATCCTAAAATTCATGTATCAATCCGAAAATGCTTATTTCTAGCTCAGATACTTGAAAATACTTGAAAATCAAATGATCCTGAATCGAAAGTAAAAGCGAACCCAAAGAAACCGCAAGCAGGAAAATTTCTCTCACCCCTTCAGTGAGGCTCGAATAGATACATACACATACGCTTAGAATTCTGTAAAATTAGCGTTTTATTATTGGGTCGATTTTTGCAAATATGCTGCCTTGGAACTCCCAAACAGTCATCAAAAAGGTTGTTTAAATAGTCACATGGAGTTCGTATGAGAAATTAATATTGAGGTAACATTCAGTTTAAATGTCGAGCTCAAGTCAGTCTTGGTCATTTTTGGATTAATCCATTTTCGGATTGAGTGTATGTAGTTCGAATATCAATCTTTAATCAAATACCAATGTCAAGCTCAAATCAATATCGGCACATCCTGATTTGATCCTAATGAGGGATCAAGTCGAGTTTGAATAAAAAGCTAATGTCAATTCTGTTTATGGTTTAAATAAGCCTATATCGAGCTAAAATCAAGCTCGCTCGAGCTACAGTCGAGATCAAGACAAGAATTCTGGGACTATTAAAATCGTACCCAAGTCGAATTAGCTCGATCTTGATGAAATAAAGATCCGAACGAAAGTAAGAACCCAAAGAAACCTCTTCGTGCGTGGATTAATAAAAGATTGACATCGTATATCTCGGATTTTGTTTGTATGTGCCTCTGTAATTGGAAATATGGGATTTTCCACTCTTTATATGGAGAAGAAAAATATCACAATTTTTTTTGGAAAGACTGAATAAAATGTAAATAAACGTTCGTCACTTTTCGCGAAAAAACTTGGAGCTTTGACATGTGAAGGGAGTAAGAACTATAGGCAACAATGATACTGAAAAGATTAATTCGGAAAGATCGACTAGAACGGGTACTCTCAATTGTTCTTCCAAGTGTAGTTACGTATATGCCCAACACACTCAAACGCCAGTTGGCCGTGTAGGTTCGAAATAACTATCAAAATTTCAGTTTCTAATGAATTCCACAGATTTCTAGACCAAACAGATAAAGTCGTCGGGTGTCACGTATAAATTTTATTAAAAGCAAAAAAAAAAAAAAGAAACAAATTTTCCAAATTGGCAAAAAACCCAACCCAAAATTTAAAATCTTGCAATGACCATCATGAGATTAAAAAGTGACCTCAGTCCTGAGCTGACAACTTGTCTTAAGTTAAAGGACTTTGTGCGTCCGGATTGCTGCAAGATACGGGATCCCATACCAAACGATGCGGAATGCTTTCTGAGGGACATATCCAAGGATTTGGCAAAACTTTATCAGCGTCATGAACGCATGTTTGTTAAGCGGAAACGCCTGATGGAGATGGCATTGCCAGTTCGTCGCCACTGCCGTTTTGTGCCGAAGTGTATGTGTCCGTTTAGCAAGACCATCGAGATTGTGTCAGCTGAAACGCCCAGTTACACGCGGACAGAGCAACTGGCATTGCCTACGGTCAGACGACTTACATACCGCAGGCAACATGCCATCAAGAAGGGTGATACGATTGGCGAGGTTATATTGAATCGATTGCTGCGTTCCAGCTATCTGTCGCTATACAGCCGACTGGCTAATGCACAACCCATGCAGGAGCCGTAAGTATTATAAAGCTAACTATAAGTGTTGGGTTTAAAGCGTGTCTTACCCCATTGCAGAGCCAAAAAGAAGCCCAAATCAAAGAAGCAGAAGGCTCGACAAAAGAAATACTTTGATGCTTTGGCCAAGCCTAAGGAGACACCCAAACCACCCAAGCCGGTAAGTCTTTAAGCCAGTGGTCGGCCATGTGAGCAGAGAAGTGCCACTGGCAACTGAGAAAACTGTGACAACTTTTCCGCATTTTCCCCCCACACAGGAACGCAAAGTGGGCGAAATGAGTGCCGGTCGCCTGAAGAAGCTGGCCCGACCCAAGCATTTTGTTGAAGAAGTTAAACCCAAATGGGAGCTCACCGAAAGTTTGCGATCCTATAGAGCGACTGCACGCATCAAGGAAATGGCCAAGCCCGCCATCCGCGAAAATGTCCATATCAATGAGAATCCAGGAAAGGTTTCTCCCAGTGCTTTGCACTACAAGGGTGAGTTCTAGTTTCCTTCCTCAGTTCATATTTATTTTTATTTAATTGTCGTCCACAGCGAGCCCACGCATTGCTGAGATGGCTCAGCCGTTGACCGTTCATGAGGCTAATATGGTTCCTGTCGATATCAAGGAAGATCCCTTCGCCATATCGCCCAATGCGCTCAAGTACAAGCCCACGGCCCGCATCAAGGAGCTGGCGGAGCCCAAAGAATTTGAGAATACGCACATACGTGATAATCCTTTTGCCATTTCGCCGGCAGCTCTCAAGGCCAAGGCCACGCCGCGTCTAATCGAATTGGCCAAGCCCAAAGGTGGCTAATTGTAATCGTTAATTTTTGTTTAAGTGTTTGGCTAAATGTTTTTTGGATTCTTTTGGTCATGATAAATATAAATCGATTTGATGTGAAAATCAGGGTTTTTATCAGGGATCGGAAATAAGGACTGGTTCGGTTTAGGGGTTCACACAGTTTTTGAACCACCGGATCGGTCTATATCTGATTGCCTCGTCATCTCACACAAGCTAGCTGAATTCGAAGCGAAAGCAACAACAAATCTGTTGCGTATCGGGCCGGCAGAGACGATTGCAAAAACATGCAGTGCAAATACATGCAGTGTGTGTCTGCTTGGCCGACTGGAGACTCGCTAACAAGGGATGTTTTTCGATACTCGATACTTCAAAACCAAAAAAAAAAAACACATCATCATGCTCTAATTATAGGCATAACCCTAATAATCAAATACAAATTTAAAAATAGAAATATCTAACTGGACCAAAAAAACTAATAAGAATACCTAGACCCCAAAGATCACAATCCACCACTTACCAAATTTAAATTCTGTCCCCTTTGACATACAAAAATTCTCTAAGCAGCGCTGCTCTGACACACATAGTATAAGCTGTACAAGCGCCGCTACGTTGCTTGCTTTCCTACGCCGCGACGCAGTCGTTGCTACTGAAAATGAGAGCAATTTTTGCGCTGCTCTCACACACACCAATGCAAAAATGTAAATGTATTTTTTGCCTGCCTCTGATTTACACGCACACGAGCCGAGTGCATGCCTAAGTCGGGCATATGAGCGTAAGCAGAGCTCTCTTTGCCTTCATTCGCTGCCCAGCTGTCGTTAAGGCAGTTCAAAGCTGGGCTGTGTCGCTTTAATATCGCACACCAATACACTCACTTTTTGGCCTCGCTCTTCGCTGACTTAAAAGATCTGAGATCACCTCTCTTCCAGTGGCAGTTCCTCCGAAGTATAATTGCCTGGTCTCTGCCACCAGAAAGTGCAATATGTCCTCACGGACAATCATATTGCAAAGAGTACAGTTTCCAGCTCTGATATGTGGTGTAAAGTTTAGTGCCAAAATCTCACCACGCGCCATAAATATGTGTTAAATTTGGTCGATCGTGTAAGAATGCGAGAAGTAGTTTTCTGTACCGAGCTCGTTGCGCGCGAACCGAACTGCGCTGCGCTTCCCTTATAAAGTCGTCTCTGCCTCTCCCATCTTAAGAACGATTCGATCTGCCCAAAGAGCCCATTCCATTGTGTCGTCCAAACGTAAAGGTACGAATAACTTTTGCGCCGGTTTTCCCACTCTTGGAAGTGTTGTTGATTTTCCCGCAGTAAGTACGAAGTCACAATCTTTGGAAGTTGGTGATCAGGCATACTCATAACCTTTTGCATACACTTGAAGTGGATGTCGGCTGTATATACGTGAAGAGGCGAGAGCCCGGCTTTCAGGTATATCAATCCGCTTTGCGTGTACTGTGGCAGGCGGAACAGTCTTTTGATAAAATATCTTAGAAGGCCTTCTAGTTACTTCGTCGAAGTGATAAGTCGCCCACACTTGAGCGCCATAGGTCATAATGGATCTCACCGCACTGAAGAGAATTGGATTTGCAAAAACAGGAACATAAGAAAACGGGCCTAAATCTGGCGTTGTGGTTGAAGTAAACTCCTAGATATCTGTAGCTTTTAACTACTTTTAGCTCAGCGCCATTTAATTGCCGTTTTTTATCTCTTGCTAGTCCTTTCCAGTGTTTTTTAAACACTAGGGCTTGAGACTTCTCCATATTTATTGTCAGGTTCCACATCATATAGTAATTATGCAGCGCATCAATTGTTTTTTGCTAACTTCTAGGTGAATCAGATAATACGACTTTATCATTACAGTAAGGTCGGTTTTTCGTACCCGCCTATCGAGATTCCTTTTGGGAGACAGTCAGTGAGATCGTTAAGGAATAAGGCCAAGAGAAGTGGACTAAGCAGACATCCTTGCTTTACTTTAGTTTCGGTGGTAAACCAATGCAATAAGCTGGTGCCATCCCATACTGCCTGTTGGATGTCTTTGGAGAGGCTTTCCAAAACTTTTGATGACATTCCTAGGTTGTACAGTTCCTTCCTACAAGGTGGGCCAAAAGAAGTCATCCGATGTTGTTTGTCGGTGTTGAATGTCGGTGGTGGCTCGCGCAGTGTGTGCCGTTGCTCCGTCCTGTTGGAACCACATGTCCTCCAGTCCTAACTGCGGCAGAAAAAACCCGGTTAACATGACCCTATAACGCGCACCATCCACTGTTGTCGTTTGACCAGCGGTGTTCTCGAAAAAAGATGACTCCTCCAGCGTGAACAGCGCACCATGCAGTCACTTTGAGCGGGTGTAATGGCTCCTCGTGCATCACTCGTGGATTTTCGGTACCCCAAAAGCGATAGTTTTGCTTGTCCACGTACCCGCTGAGGTAAAAATGAGCCTCATCGCTCATTATGATTTTGGCCAAAAAATCGATTATTTACGATTGTTTCGCGTTCTTGGGGAGTATATCGATCCATGGCTTGTTCACTTGTATTCTACATCTGTCTAGTCCACAAATGTCAAAACAGATCTGACTTTGGCGGCTGTTTTTAAAAATAAGAGCATATTCCAATAGGGTGACTTCTTTTGGCCCGGTGACTTTATTTGGCCCACCTTGTATATAGCTGCAGTACGAATGATCGTTCGATAAAGAACTTCTAATGAGAAAAACTTTTTTGTTTTAAATGGAATCGCCTCCAAATTTTGTACTTGTTAGTTTTTTATGCTTCTCTATGATTCCACTAAGTTTTGTCGAAATCGGACATCTATATAGAATAGCTCCCTTCGAAAAGTTAGGTCCGAAAGGTAGTCTTAGTTAGAAAAACTTTTTTGATTTCAATGGAGGCTGTAAGGGTATACAAAACTTCGGCCGAGTGGAAGTTAACTTTCCCCTATTTTTTTCCTGTGTAAAGTAAAGTAAAATAAAATTGGCTTGTCAAGATGACACAGCCCCAAAGGGCCAAAGCCGAGCCTCTCTCAATCTCTTGGCTTGTGCGCCTCTAATTTTAGCACAAGAGAAAGGGACCTACAGTTTAACGCCGAGTCCGAACGGCACTTTGAGAAGCTTTTCATGGCTAATTACTGCCTTGCTGGCGCCAACAGCAAAGAGGTGTGGCCGGGTGTAAAGTTTATTCAAAGAAAAAAACTTTTCGTTAGATGTTCCGAGGCGGGATCGAACCCACGACCTCATGCTCAGCGGTCGCGCACTCTAGCCGCTGAGCCACCCAGCCACCTGTGTAGCCGACCTTAATAATCTTTTGCCGTCCATTCCATTCCATAATAAAACACCCAACAACATTTGGTTGATCTTTTATTAATCTTTATTGACAGTATTAATAAAAATACTGAGAGTATGCTCCAAGTTCACATCGTTACAAGTTAATAGTTAATGTTTTCTGTCTCTCTTTGCTGTAAGTTTGTGTTCTTTTAGTTGATTTTTGCCATTATACTTGCTATTTTTCACATACATTTACACAAATCTTATGTATCCTTTCCATTTTGCAATATTTCTTAATGATTTTTTTTTTTTTTTTTTTTGTGTTGTTTTTATATTTTTTTACAATGATTTCGCCTGGTTGCAGAAATTGGAATGGATGTTGTTGCAATGCTTGTTGTTGTTGCAGTCAGCATTTACTTTTTCATTTTGGCTCTCAATTGGTGTGTCTTTTCTCAAGAACAGAATAACTTTGGAAACAAAAAGGGGGCACCCATAATGTTAATAATAATACGATTCGCACACATACATATACATATAAATATGCACTATAAATTTGAATTTAGCATTTACTAGGTTTTTGACAAAAATTTTCCTAATTTTAATGTTCAATTTGCTGCCACTTAGCGTGTTTGTTTTTTATTTACAAAACAAAAATTACACCGAAATCAGTTGGTAATTTTCTATGTTGTTTTTTGTGTGTGTTATGAATATATTTCTAACATACAATTCCAGCCAAATATATTTAAATATGTCACTTTTTGACGTTTATTATACGTTAATAAAAAGAATTTCAAGTTTTGAATTTTCTCTTGCCTTTTGTTTTTGTTTGGTTTTCGCATATCGTATACAATTTTGACCTTACATATAGAATTTTGGTTTAATTTTGGTATTTTATTAAGTATGTAAATATGTCTTACCAAAAAGGTGTAGCTATGTACATACCTAAGATTTTGTTTTGTTCCGAAATGTATGCCTAGACTTTAGTAAATTTTAAATTTTGCTTTTATGTAACATGCTTAATGCCAGTTTTTTTTCTTTTCTTGTTTTGGATATGCGTCAAAATTCTGCTTTTGTTTGTTCCGTTCTTTGTTTTTGGTTTGTTTTTTGTTTCATTTCTCGGGAGTGTTTACAAACACGTTTTCATTTTTTAGTCAATTTGCCAGTTTATAAATTTTTAGTTTTTGTTTTTTATTTTTGTTTTTGCTTGGTCCCTGAAGCTGTTGAGTTTTTAATATACGATTCCTTTGTCCGTTGCCAGGTTTACATACATAACTTTGCAAGTACATGTCCAAAGTGTTAAGTGGGCTGCAAAATGCTTTAACTGAAAGTACATCTAAGTAGGTGGGCGGTATGAAGAGATGAACAGATTTGTGGAAGTTTTATACATTCATGGAATAATGCACAGACTGAACCAATTGAGTTTCAATTTTCAGACCAATCGTTCTTAAGCGATCAATTTAAAATATCTTCTTAAGAAGCTGCATCCCAGTGAACTAGCGAACGTATTTAAAATTGAGCCCGATTATCAAATTGCGTACCGATCCGATGAAAATTCAAAAATGCAGAACCGATAGCCGCAAATAAAATAGTTCTGTTGAGATCAGGGACTTTATATTGCTAACTTTTACGCTGTATCATCGTATCAGCATACTTCTCTAATCTCGAAACTGCAATCAATTGAAAATGTGGAGCATTTGCCACTGCCTATTTGAGCTATTTGATCTACTCGTTTTCATCATTGAACCTTATGAGCTTTGTGTTAAAATAAAGGCATGTTGAAAACATTTCTAACATTTTTAAAAAAGAACTGGTCATACTCAAGAATGCACTTAGTCATGCATGTCTTTGGCAAGCATTTGCCGAATGAGTTCGACCAACAGCAGTTATGGCTGTCAAACACTGCATTAGTTTACATATTAGATTATAGACATAGCGAGACAGAATCATTGAAGCATTGTATTTTTTCCCCAAAATCGTGGCTTTCTGATCTTCCTTTGACTTGATTCTGAAAGATTCCTGATACCTTCTTTTTGACCTAAAGGGTGGATTTTCCAAATTTGGACGGGGTTTTCCCCGGCTACTTTAATTCATCATTGTGTGTTGAGTTTTCAAACATCGGAAAATAAAATGACGAAATATTTCGCATTGCTTAGCTCTTAAACCGAGTTTCTAATCAAAAAACTCTCCCCCATACTAAATTTTCCGTTTATTTTTCTTGTGGTCGGATTTTCCCAAGACGTCGGTCTGGGTTTTTTGCCGACATATATGCAGAAACCGCTTGCTGAAAAGTTCTTTTTTGTATGTATGCTTTGTATGTATTCGGCAAACTACGTTGGCTCTCTAATTCTCTCTTGTACTGGTACTCTCTGCTCACACTAGACTCTAGTCACTAGAGTAGGGTTCCCCAAGAAGAGAAGCTTACTGAGGGGCCACCAGTCCCCATGCATCGTGCTGCTAAAACTGGAAGCCTGACCAGAGGTCTTTTCTGATACCACAGGCGATTGGGATCACAGAGACGGTCTCAACTCTCTGCCCTTTTGTCAAGCGCTTAGGGGTGTTGGGGAAATAAGCTGGCTGTAGTTTACTGCAGTTTGATCACTGATCAATGATTGTAAGCCGCTTCCTGCGGAAGAGGAAGGAATAGTCCTCGCTCCCACCAGTGAGAAAACCACGACCATGAATCGTGGTGTATACTGTTCCATCTGTGAGTTGGCATTTGTCAGCTTACGCTCTATTCCTAACAGCTTTGTTCAATGTTATCCGTGGGTCACCAACCCGAAACAGCTTTGGAGTTTAAATTGGTAGTGTCCTTGCAGACACGGAGCTTGACCGGAAGCTTCATTCTGGTACCACGGGAGCCAGAGCCCGCGGAACTTGTTCCGTCTGGCTGTGGTGCGGCCCCTCGGGGAGTATCGTGGTGGCTGTGGTTTAACACCCAAATGCGGGTAGAGTCACTTAGGGGCTCGACGTGGAGTTGCGTTTCAACCGGGTGCCGTGACCCAGAGATCGGAAGAGGTATAGGTAGGCCTCGCTCCTCACCAAGGAGGGAGTCACGACCATGCAATAGTGGCTCCAATTGGTACCTTGGGGCTTCTTATGAAGTTCCATTGTGGACGTTGGTTGACGTTTCAACCCTGTGCTTGGCACCGTGGGATTAAGCCATCATGGCAGGTGCTCACGTTAAACCCCCATTGACTTTAATGTCTCTCTCTAACATCCCGCAAGGGGCATGATGATTGAGGGACATCATGACGGGCTTGACAACCCTGCGGACTCCAGTCGGTACTCTCAAACCAAGACTGTCGGGTCTTAAAAGAGAGAGGCCCACCGAGCTTATCGGTACCACGGGATGAACAGCAGCCCTAGGCTGTGGTGGCTGAGCGTTGATACCCACATCGCGGGTAGAGTCTCTTTTAGAGGCTTGACGAATAAGTACTTAAACTACCAACGGTGCCATAGCCGAGAATATAGCAGAGGTTCTTAGATTGACCTCGCGCCTCATCAAGGGGGAAAAGTCACACCCGACCAGTGTGCTTTTCAAATTGGCACCACGGGGACTTCGGTCACCTGGGGCTTTTGTCTGTATCGTTATGTCCTTTTCAGGGCTTACAGGGTACCGTGGCTTTAAGCCTACCCATGGCACATACCACGTAAAACAAATCCTGTGAGATCAGAATGGCTCTGTGAATCTCTCTCAAACACATTGATGCATTACTACGGCAAGCATTCGGTGTGAATTTCAGAGTATGTTTGGCCCCCGGAGCATGGCTGGGGAACACTGTACTAGAGTCTAAGTGCAGGCCCGGCCAAATAGAGAGCACAGAAAAATATGTCTGTCTCTCTCTGACACTCAGTGATGATTGACCTCGGCAAGCATTCGGTATGAGTCGATGAGCGTCTTCGGGCCCCTTGTTCCAAGGCTGGCCAGGCCTGGTCTAGTAACTAGAGCAGTGGTGCCCAAACTCACACAATCAAGCTTTACGCTTGTGTGCGTAGCAGAGAATCGTGAAGTAAATGTCACAACAACAAGCAATCGAACAAATGCCTTGTGAAAGAACAAAAAGCCAAAGCACGCTTCGTGAGAGAGCAAGCCTTCGAGAGGGCTATAATAGAACACACGAATTCTCTATCTCTATGAGTGTGTCGCTGCGACGCCGGCAGAATCATGAGTTCCTAACCCATGGGATAGGCTCTTGGCATTTTGGGCACCACTGCACTAGAATCTACTCTCGCAACCTTTTCAAGATAATATTTTTGCTTTTCGGTCTTTGACAAGCAAACGTTTTCGGATCTCTTGACTAAAATCAAAGAAGATTTAATATACAAGCACAATCTGCTGCGTCGACAATTTTTGACTCAAAACATTAATCAGCTGATTGCTGACATTTTCGCCCTCAGAGTTATTTTTGACAATGTCCGTCTCCCTCTAACCACCGTGTTTTCCTATGTCACAATACCTTTCTGTTGTCAGAATGTTATCAGACGTGATCTATTCAGTGTCAAAATTCATTGACTACTTTTAAAGTTCCTTGAATACTCCGAAAATAAAAATAATGTAGCTCATTTTCTGACTTGACTTGACCAATGGAACTACAGGATCTGAATAAAACTTGATCTGTTCGGAACTTGATATGTTTGTAGCTTGATCTATTTGAAGTTATTAGGAATAAGAGCTAACTATCTTGAATCAGAACATTTTCAAACTTTATTCACCTTTTTTTTTCAAAAGATGAATCAAAGAGCACTTGGACTCCACTCATGCAGGTCTCCAGTGTGTAACTTGATACTATAAAGTTATGAGTATTATAAACTTATATGAACTCGAGGTTTCGAGGTTATAGGTTGCATTTTCGTTTCTGGTAAGCGATTTTAAGCGGTTTCAATAGTATTCTTAGATTTTTATATATAAATCGCTTAAGAATTGATTGATGATCATAGATCAGTCATAGTTTGTATAACTTCTTCTCAAAACTGTTCGTATTTTCTGCCGCACCTTAAACCAAAAAAATTGTTGAATGATTTGTTTCATCTGTTCTCAGCCAATTGGGGTTTGCTTAACGGTTGAATGTGAAAATGGAGCAAATATTGACCAAGTTAGAATCCCGTTTTCCTCTTTCTTCTTCATCCTATCAAGGCCAATATTTACTTTGGGCTATTGTTTAGTTGATCATTGTTTTATATTGTTGTTGGTTTTTTTCATAGATTACTATTGCATAATATGGTAATTGCTGTAAGAGTGCTTAATTTAAGTGTCGTATAATTTTTGTTTGTTTTGTTTTGTTTTGCATATTTCTTATTCGTTTGTGGAACAAAACAAGGTAATTACAAATAAAGCCTCTGCGGTGAAGGGAAAGTAATGGAAAATGAAAAGAAAAACATAAACTTGCTGATTGTTTAACTAAAATATTGTTGTATTTATTAATAAACGTTTGCAGCGTAAATATTGTATGTATATATATTCTATATATAAATCTTTTTTGCGTTTAAAACATAATAAGTAAATAATAGATATAACGAAAATTAAAAACTTAAACTTAGTTTTACATGTGTAGAGATAATAACAATTATGCACGCTTCACTGAACAAATTTAAATAGTTTAATTTAAGGTTTACATCTTAAGTGTTAGAAATTAAGCAATTTCGTTTCAAATTTATAATTTACTTGTGTATATATATTTTGCTGTATAACATATACATATGCATATTTCTCAACGCAGAACAAAATTGAGGGTTGAAAACAAGATTTGAAATGTTAAAATTCTCCATTTTTTGTGTTTTTTTTTGCTTGGCCGCAGTTTTATTAAGTTTATATGCTAAATATGCTTTCTGTACTTATGGGCTATTGCTAATAATTAATGCCTTTTGGCAGAAAAAAAAAACACACACAATTTTTGCTCAGTTTATACCAAAATCTAAATGTACTTTTGTATGTATTGTACTTACATCAGTTTGAACGCATGGAAAGCGCAGTTTTTTTTTTGTTTGTTGTCTTGTAGTAAAAATAGTACTAGGCTAGCTCATTTGTCCAGAATTGAAACTATACTTTTTTTAAAGACAGCACGCAGTTTTAGTCAAGGTCTATGTTCAATACTTCATACGGTTTTGAACAGCTTTGATATGAAGTTATGGGACAAAAATAAAACTTGTATAACATTTTTATAAAGACTTCTTGGAACTTTTTTATATATATTTGATTCTGGTATTCCTTAATTTTGAATGATTTGGAACATCTTTTGCAGGATTCATCAATTAGATGAGCTTAAATTTAGTCAGTTTGGTAAAAAATCTACGTTTTGAGTCACTTCAAAGGGATATTGTATGATAAACTTTATAAAGAACTGTTCTGACTTGTTGCCTTCTTCTGATAAGCTCTACTCTAAGCCTTCGTACAAGATAACGTTTACGAATGAGTACTACGAAACGAAAAATAGTTTTCTTTCACAGCCTCGCACCTGCTCGACAACATTCACTGAAAGTTTGGAATGTTAGCTTTCGTTTTGTTCATTTGCGTGTCGAATATTGAAAATTTGCCACGAATCTATCGATATCGAATTGACAAGTGCCAGCACTAGGATTAGCTGATCTTATGGGTTAGAGAATAGAACAGAACTAAGCAGGTCAGACACAATTTATGCTTAAACTTAAAAGCAAATGTAAGTACGTCAGTAAAAAAGTCTGCTGAAAAGAGCACCGGAAGGCCCTTTAAACAGTACTTTACAGACAACCTAGCATAGGTTCATATGTTATCTTAAAACTTTTGTTGATTTGTGTTGATTATTGAAGTATAATCAACCGTTGACCTTGAGCCGGCTAACAACTTCTTTGACGAATTGTTCCATATTTTTAAATTAAGAGTTAATTGCATAGAAAGCCAGTAGTCGAACATAAGTCATCAAGCGAACGCCTACTGAAGATTGGATTTGGACATCCATGAAACAGTAACTGTATAGTCATCCAGCTCTTTTGGTGTATCAATGCATAAGTTGATTACAGTTGTGAACAAATGCAACTTTTTGCATAATTTTTTCGGACTCGAAGGTGAAATTTCAAAATTTTAGCAGAAGTGAAACAAGGAGCATTAATTAGACTCGATAATATGTAAATCGGCAGATGCGGTTGTCACTCAGCGAAACTCTGTTGTAGAGCAGACCCGAACAAATGAAAAGGACAGAAAAATGTGCTTTTGTTGTGTGAGCACAAAAGACAGCAATTGATTTACTTGCTTTTCTGTGCATCTTTCTTGAAAAGTGGCAAGTACGTCTAGCGTCTGTGTGAAAAGCACTAGAGCAGCGATGCCCGGCCGTATGCTCTTTGGGTACGTTTTGTTTTTGTTATTGCACCGAAGACAGAAAATCAATGATCGTATACACCCGAGGTATACAAAACGGCACACATGCAAACGATTTCGTGTGTATGCGTCGCGTAGAACAAAACCAGGTTTTGTTTTCTTCTTTGATTGGTGTTTAAGCGCAAACTATGCGCGCGCAAGCAAACTGACCTACATCATTTGATGTGATTTTGTTGTTACCTTAAGCCTAATTTATACGACCTAATCGCTCAGCTGAGTTTTTCAAACCTGAGTGTCAAAAAACTCAGCTGAGCAACTTAGTTAAGCATTTACACAAGTCTCAAAGATTAGTTAAGTCAGTTATAAAACCAATGGTTCACTGAGCGCTCTGCTGTGCGGTCAGTTTAATTTGAGCCGGTTCTATTGCAGCTGATCGCTCAGCTGAGTAGGCTCAGACGCTTGTTTACACGGGCTGACAGATACTCAGATACAAAACTCAGTTGAGAGATCAGGTCGTGTAAATTGGGCCTTACCTAATTTCTTTGTGAGTATTGGTGAGTGATCTGCCGTATGCTGCTTCTAGGCATGCCTGCACTAGAGACTTCCGCTCCCCGGTGCCAGTTCTGTTGTAAAGCTAATGCTGAGAGCGCAAGAGAGTAAATGCACGACTTTTGCTCTCTCCGTTTTTATCATTGACAAAGTAAGCAAGTCTCAAACGAACATGCACGCTCATGATAGTCTCGTGTAAATGTGACTACATTTATTGCTTGTGGCTGTACCTAAAATGTTTTTGCGGTTGCTGTTCTCTATTCGGATAATCTTCTATTTCGAGTTTTCAAAGTATTGAAATGTTGTGACTTAAAACTCATCTTATAGATGGTAAGTTCCATATCAAAAAGTATAGTTTCAACCGGCAGCGTAGCCTAAGTATATAATTAAAATGTTCTCTAGTTTTTTGTATTGTTTTTTTTTTTGTTTTGAAGAAGAAACGCCTGACTTTTTGGCATAAGTTTTGTGTAATTTCTTATGATTTTTTTTTTTGGTATTTTTCTGTTTTTGCCAATTGCTTAGAACTATTGTTTTTTTTGTGTTGCTCTGTTTTGCTGATTAATATGATTGATATTTGTTTATGTTTGGATAATTGAAATAAAAATTGTTTTTTTTTTTTCGATTTAAATTAGCTTTTCTTTCTTTTCTTTTTTCTGTTAATCCTGCTGCTGTTGTTCTTGTTGTTGTTGTTGTTGTAGTCGTTAAGGGTAAATGGTTTTGTCTATTGTATGCTTGGCTATGATCTCTAATTATGTGGCTATTGTATTGGGGGGGTTATGGCTATGAATGGGGGAGTTGGATCATTTTGATGCCACACTCGCTATGTACTATGAAATACAAATCTGTATGTGTGTGTGTGATTGAGTGTGTGTCTCTGTGTGTGAGTGTGTGTTAAATGTTTGTGGCTATTTCTATTACTGTTGCTATTTTTAAGTTTGTAGTTAGAGTAGAGTACTATTGTTTAATAAAATGGTTTTTGCATTTGTTGGTAGAAAAAAGAAAAGTACAATCGACTTTCGGCTTTGTTTTTTTATTAAGTTTTTCTTTTTGTTGCAATTTTTAGTTCAATTATTTTGGGCTATTGTTGTTGTTGTTGTTGTCTTTGTTGGGCTATTGTTTCGTACGTTTGCTTCTGGTTGTTGTTGTTGCTGTTGATCGCTCAAGTTATAAACAAAATATAAGAACATAATTTGTTTTCTTTTTTTGTGATGTTTTCGAACTGACTGCGTGCGCATAATGAGAATTCCTAGTTAAATATGGTTCTATGTGCACTTAAAATGATTTTTGATTTTTTTGTTTTTAAATATTTCAATTAAAGAAATGCTACGTTTACTTCTTGGCATTGCAAATTATTAATTGATATTAACATATATTTGTTGTTGGTTGGTTGGTTGGTTGTTTTTTTTGTTTGAAACAATTGCACTATAATTCAAATGTCTTGCCCATTGAAGAAAAAAAAAGTACCATTTAAATGTTGTCTAATATGTACAAACCATAAATCAAGGCTAACAAACAGTAGGTAGACTACTTAATAATAGTATGAAAAAATTATCATTATTACGATATAATTATGTAGATGCTTCCGTTTACAGATCAAAAAATAAACTCTAAATATATGCACTTATATTCAGCAAATTTTGATTCGCATTGAACAAACTAAAAGTAGGTATGTAATAGTATATTATTTATACACAAATGTGAGCAAAATTGTATTAAGCACGCCTTAAACGAACAAAAAAGGGTACAAGAAATCCTCCTCAAAAACAATTACAATTTAATATTATGTATTTATTAACTATTATGTTGTAGTAAAACAAAGAATAAGTAATGTAGGGTTAATCAATCTTGTTTCTCTCCGAAAAATAAAAACACGTACCTGAGCGTTTTCGCATGCTCACCCGCCAGGCAGCCAGCCGCCTCGTCTCGACTCGACTCGGCCCGGTGAGCATGCAAAAATTCTATACAATTCAACATTCTCAAGCTGTTACTCTCCCTCTCACATTACACTCGATTTTTTATTTTGAACCTACCACTAGGTTGACATTTCCATATTGTATGCCCTTATTTTCGACTTGGATTCTGCAGTTGTGTGTTTGTTGTAGTTGTTGTTGTGGCTGGTTTTGGTTTTGGAATTGTGCTGTGATTTTCTAAGATTAGATTAGAGTTGGAATGCTCAGTTAATATGACAGATATCTATGGTAAAAATTGGCAATTGGGCAAGTTCTGAGCTTAATTTTCTATAGATAACATTTTTTAAAGATTTAAGTCCCAGAAAAGAACAGGCCATGATAGCAATTTTCTCAGTTGGCCTAGTTTCGACAATACAAGGTTGAAGTTCGTTATATTCTATCGATAACGGTTAAAAATGTTTTGGTTTTTGTGTGTGTTTCAGCCCTGGGGTTCGATATTTTCTCGCGATTGCATGAGTAAAGACGGTTTCTTAACTTTTTAGAAGTTTATTTGTTCGTCTCTTTCGACTTACTCAAAATATCTGATCTCTTTTTTCATGAAATAAGAACGAATATACTGAAAATAAGTAAAGAACTTGGGACTGAACTATATTCTCTCAATATTCTGAGCCATAAACTTTTCCTTAAAACGGCTTTTAATCGACTTCTATTACTAGCATTTAGGGAATGTTTGTTAAAAGGTAACAGCTCACTGGGTATTAGTTCAAAAGAGGGACGCTAATAGAACATTTAACAAACCCCTGTAGTTCTGCTGGTGTCAACCCTGTAGTTCAGCGGGGTTAATACATTAACTATACCCTGTAGTTTAGCTGGTGTCAAAGCAATACCAGGCCTAACGACCTGATGCATCACTGAGCGTCAGTCGCGTCGTTAACGACAGGTAATGCATCACAGCGCTAGTCTAGTAAATGAATTATAGTATGCCCCTATCACAATACTATCGACTAGTAATTTAGGGTCGTACGGATCGGTACGTTTTGCGGACATTCCCATACAAAACTCGATAGGCAAACATATGGCTGGTGGCTGGTCAGGTGGCTAGTGCTCACTACGAAGAGCTAGGGGGTTCGTTAGTGCCGCACCAGAGTTGCCATTTAAGCCAGGAGCCAAGGAGTGATAATTATATAAATTAAGGCATAATCATTAGAAATTACTTTAGTTCATGAGTGATTTCGGTAGAGATTTTGTGCCTGTATTAGATTCATGAACGAAGAGCAAGTGAAGCCATGTTTTTATTACCAGCATTTTCAAATCACCGCTAATTTCAGTACTGATTTGGTACTGAGCCCCTGAAGGGTTCTTTCCACAGGAGTGATAGATCAATGAAAACATTCAAAGTGTCTTCATCTTCAGTCTTTATATTCTTTGGAAGAAATTGACAACTATGAATTTTCGGCAAAATAGTTTTATTCATTAAAGGGAGCAAAAAAACTCAAAATTTTGCTGATATGGACGAAGTCACTAAATTCCGCTACATAATTCTCAGTACTGAGATCAGCATTTTTTGGCCTTTCAGCTTTCGTTGTACCTAGATTCCAATAAAAAGGGAGATTGTGAATTAATTGCAGGACTCTGTCCTTTTTGAAGAAGTTGTTAAACTTCAGTTTTAGCCCTTTACAATTTTTAGCTATTTCTTACTATCTTTTTCCTCAAATTTATTAGCTTTTGGATCCCTTTTTGCTGGCAACACTGTTCCAGAGCGGTTTGCAGACCTCATTTAAAGTCGAATACTTGCCCTTCTTACATATGTTTGCAAATATTTAGCGAATGTTCGTAGAATGGTAATTGCCTAGCGAACAATTAACGAAAAATTTCCGAACATACATCGAATATTAGCTTTAAAGGCTCTTCTTGAATACGTTTGCAAATATTTTGCGAATGTTTGTAGAATGTAAATTGCCTAGCGAACAATTAACGAACAATTTTCGAACATAAATCGAATATTTGCTTAGAAGGCTATTCTTGAATATGTTTGCAACTATTAAGCGAATTTTCGTAAAATTGTAATTGCCTAGCGAACAATTAACGGACAATTTTCGAACATATATCGAATATTTGCATAAAAGGCCATTTTTGAACTATTTTGCGATTATTTGGCAAATGTTCGTAAAATGGGTAAAATGGTATATCGAATATTTTGCCTATGGAACATAAAGGCTCATTTTCCTCCCATTAATCAAACATTCTTCTACGAATTTATCGAATGTTTTGCAAAAAGTTTCATAAGTTTATTGCTCACTGGGTATCAGTGCAAAAGTTCTATTACTAATGAACATTTTTCGAATATTTGCTATAAAAACTCTCGTTTTTTGAGTTTTTTAGCGAATATATAGGGAATATTTGTCAAATGCTAAGTTTCTTTGCTCACTTTTAATAACTTTTTTTTGCTGAAATGATGAAAATCTACTAAAGTGGGTCTTGTTTTACAAAAATTTAATATTTTTGGTCCTACTAAAATCTTAATTATGAGTCGTACCTCTGTTTAGTTATTTAAAGTTTGGTATTTCTTAAATGGAAACCTAAAAGCTTGTAAAAATGTCACAAGATCAGAACCTGCCCATTTGTCAGTGATGAAATGCTGCCACACGCCTATCTCCAGTTTCCTCACAGCACAAAACCAGGCTGACATGTCTCAGTTGGTTGTTCTTTTTAGAACGTTTACGTTTTACTTGTAATCTTCCTCTTTTGTTTTTGGAAATTTTTGCTAAACATGCTTCGAAATGTTTGTTATTTTCTTTAAATTTGCTTATATAAACCGTATAATTGCACTTTGCTTTTATATTAATATTTTTATCATTTTGTTTGTTTAGTTTGATTTCTGTTTACTTATAATTCTCATGTTTTTTTTTTTGGTTTTGTTTATATAAAGAAAATAAATGTTATGCCATTTGTATGTATAATTTTGCTTTATAAAAGTGTTTTTTTGTTGTCTATTTTTTTATTTTCAAATGTTGCCTTTAACTGGAGATTTCTTTTTTTTTCAGTAAACATTATTCCAAAATATATATACAACTATATATGCGTTTTTCTTGTCTGAACAGTTGCCCGTTAGTGATGTTTTAGAAGGTTTTTTGTGGATCCCAACTTATGGGTCTACAGTTTACACTAATCGCTGGTGCTTGGTTTAGTTGTTGTTGTTGTTGTTGTTGTTGTTGTTATGTATTATTCGTATCCGATCTGTCTACAATTTGTTTATACAGCTTTTATTTTTCACTTTTTATATTTGTATATGATTTTGTTTTGTTTTGCTTTAGCCTAACCAACATTATTCAGAAAATGCTCTTCAAAATTTTGGATTATTAATCACAGATAGTGTGTCTAATATATATATGTATGTATATATAATAAATATGTATGTATACTTCAAATATAATTAAATTAGCAATAAATACGTTTTTGTTTTGTTTTCATCTTGTTTTTGATTTATACTTTTCATGTTTTTCAATTTACTAAATTTTAAATTTTAGTTGGATTTCCCAGAATTTCGCATGTACGCCTTAAGTATAGATTTTTGATTTTTTAAATTTTTTGATACTAAACCACAACATTTATGCACATCGAATGTAATTTGGATATTAGCCAATAATTTGGTTGTATAATTTAGTTGCCTTTTTTGTTTAAATGATAGCATAAAGTGTTTTTTTGTTTTGTTTTTGATAATTTACTAAACATTTGTATATCATTATGTATTCATTTTTTTTGACACTTACTAGCTAGCACACAAAATATGTTGTTTTAGGTACATTTATATATTTTTCTTTCTGCTTTTGTTTTTATGTTTGTTTATTACGCATACACTTGATTAGTTTTTCGAAAGTTTTTATCAAACACAAAATACATCAAAGGAGCTGGCCAAAAAGTGTTACTAGTTGTGTGTGTATGTGTGTGTGAGAGTGTACAGTAGAAGGTGGAGGGAGGGGGGGTAGGAGGTGTTGGTGTAAATATGTCTCTTTCCTCTGGTAAACTGTGTAGAGTGTATAAGAACATTTAAATATAGTTGCTCAAAATGATCATGTTTTCTTTTTTTTTTGTTTTGAGGTATACGCGTAGTGGATGAAGACACACACATGCATAAATATAGTACATATACATATATTGAGTGATATATATCAAGACCTTATATTATGAGAGTTAAATGCCCCCATTGTTTTTTTAAATTTTGTAATTTAATGCACGACGACGAAATATAATCGGAAATGAGATCGATAAATTGAGAAACTAGAGATCCGAAGATGGCAAGAGCTTATAAATATTTTTTCTTTTAACTTTGCTGAATCATATGTGGGAATGGGGGTAGTGTCATACAATCATGGTAGCATTTTGGCTCATTGCGAGCTGGTCACACCAGCGGCAAGCGAGTGAAAGTAGAGTCGTGAGTTGGGAGAGTGGTTGTACAAGTGAAGGTCAGGGATCCCCAATAAGAGAGGCTCTCTGTCTCTCCCTAACACTCACGGATGCATTACTTCGACAAGCATTCGGTGTGAATTTCCAAGTGTGTTCGGCCCCCCGAGGCATGGCTGTGGTACACTAGCTTAGGTAAAGAATAAAAACACATGAGACATGATAGTCTATTAGGCCCGCATTTCATCACGTCTCGCCTTTGAATTTAATGACCTATTCTCATTAGAAACAACTAACATGTTGGCCTACTAGAATATCATGTCTCATGTCTCAGCCTTATGCATTCAGCTCAATATATATAAAAGAGTTTGTCCTGACTGATTAACTGATTGGCGTAAACGGCAAGTGAAAGAAGGCTGAAATTTGAAATTTAGTTTTCATTGGTAGTAAAAGTGGGCACTAGGGCGGCGATTGGAAGGCTCGGAGAAGCGCTGGAAAAAATTGTTTGGGAACATCTTTTTCTTTCATCCGATTGACTTGGAACTCGGCCAAACTTTGCATTTACATTAAAAAATCTATTTTTCACTCGATTGTCTTGGAAGTCTGGCCCCCAGGGGGTGTAAAGTTCCGGAATAATATGCATGGAAAAAACCAAATATTTATCATTTGATTGCCTTCAAAGGGTGTAATTCCAATACTTGCATGCTCTGTACTCTGTACGAAAACAAAGTTCTCCTGATAGTCTAAAGAACAATCATTAAAAAATACTTCTGCAGCTATCCGATGCTGACTTTCAGCAAAAACTTTTACTTTGAAAGCCCACTTAAAACACTGTTTTCTTAATCTGACTGAATCGGTACAATGTATCAAAGGAAGAATATTGCTTCTTGGAACTATGGTTGATATTTTGAAGAACCTTAGAGTACGGCTAGTACAATAAGACATCGAACGTCTTTGCATAGTTCATTCGGTCAGTGGTGGGCACGAAATTTGAGTTTGGGAGCAGTTTTAAAAACTAAATTAGCAAAGCTCGAGTAGAACCTTTGTGCAATATTGTATTTGATCATTTCCAAGCGAGCTACCGTCATATACACTGAGTTCATTTTTTGGTTGGGTCATCTACTAGTGCGCCATGTTGTCGCCGGTTAACTGCGAAGCGAGTCAATTGCTTGTGTGACAGAGTGGAGCCAGTTGCCGAAAACTAAGTCTCGGAAAAATGGGAGCAATTGAAAAATTTTTCGTTTTTTTAGGTGATTTTCAAGAATTTAGATCAGAGGCAGGCAAAAAATACATTTACATTTTTGCATTGGTGTGTGTGAGAGCAGCGCAAAAATTGCTCTCAATTTTAGTAGCAACGACTGCGTTAAGATGCAAGCCGAACACGCAAGGCGGCGGCGCTTTTACAGCTTATTCTGTGTGTGAGAAAGCAGCGCTGCTTTGAAATTTTTCCTATGCACACGAGATAGGAATATGCCTGCCCCTGATTTAGATAGACAATCATTTATGCTTCGATCTCTTCCATGACTAAAAAAATGTTCAAACTGTTTTATTACTTCTCTAAGTCCAAATACAAAGTTTGGCAAATTTAAAAACTTTACTTAATGATGCCATTATATTAAAGTTAAATTTTTTGAGTAAAATATTTACTATTATAAGCCCGTTTTCAATGGCACCATTTGTACAATTTTCATTTCTTAAAAATGTTGGTGTTTCCATTGACGAAATGTCAATAAACTACTTTCAAACCGGAGACCTGGAGGACCCAAAGAAACTTGGAGAAGGACTCAGTAGAGAAAACTCAAAGCGTTGGGTAACAACAGAGTTCACTGGAGGATAGGAGTGGTTGATGACCCTCTTGGGACTGGAACTACACAGAAAAAAGATCCACTTGGACTGGATATGTCTTTAATATCCTTATAATCATCCAACGGAGCTGAAAATCCATAGAATAATTCCATAGAATAATCATTTTTCATATCTTTTGACTACTTAAGGGGCAGAAAACAAATCAATTTGTAATTCGGAAAGATTTCATTGGGCCGCTAGTTTTGTTAATGGATGTCCATGATTTAGCAAGTAATATTGTCTCTTCAATTTTCAGGAAAGACTCTGGATACCTTGCTGTGCTGCTACTACTGCTGTGAAATGCACAATTCTCATATATTTTCAATTGAAATGGAATGCGGGATTGGAATGCGAAAATGCTGCTTGACCCAAAACTTACTACTTGGTTGTGCGGGAGAGGAATAGGTTTAAGATCCACATGACAGGAAGGGATCAATTTGACATTCTTATTGAGATCATTAATACGACGTTTATGCTATGCTCATTTTGCAAAATGATTTCATGAAATGGGTCCGAGAGTGCGAGCATAAACACCATTTTATGAAATCGACTACTCACGAAAGTTGACTTTGAATTAGCCCTCATTTCATGAAATGCCGAGGCGCAGCCAACTTAACGCTGCGCTGGTGTTGCCTGATCTTTTGTTTCATCATATATGCGCTGGTTATTTTGTGAATTCATAAAAGCAGCATAAACAGGAACAAATTTGATTTTGCAAATTGAAGAAATCATGAATTTTATAGCATAAACGTAGTAATAAATAGTAAGTGGGTTCTAATTGAGTCGATCTCTAAAACATGCCACTGCATTTACCATACTCAACTTAATTCTCTTCTGACATTTCTTTTACTTTGTGGTATTTTTCATCAGCTGTTGACTCGAAACTGTCTAAAAGATAAAATAAAGTAAATAATTTTACAAACAAATTTTTTAGCTTTTTTACCAAATAGATTCAATATACACATAGAGACATGTTCTCAATTCCGCTACGTTTTGAAAAGTCAATCGAACTTAATTTCGTTTCAGTTTGCTTTTGCTGTTCTCAATTCCGAATGAAATTGCTTACGTTTTACTTTTGCCAAACCACGGGTCAAACGAAATCAGCACGAGAGAATCAAGCGAGACGATTGAAAATGGAACATGTGGAAATGAGAGAAACTTTTACGTTTTACATTTCGTTTTGGCTGGCCCTGCAAATTTCTTGAGACATTTAACAAAGCTGGCTCTAGGTCAAGAAGTTGCGTTTGTTCACATTTAGCGAAACGCCTTCTGATGATTGGATTGGACATCCATGAAACAGCTGTAAAGGTATCCACGCTCTTTTTGATGTGTGTCAATGCATAAGTTGTTTACAGTTGTGACCTCGAGTCAGCCAAACTCCTTACTAATTAAACATCAGAAAGGTCGCCAAAAAATTACAAAAAAATATTTTTAATTTAGTTAAACACTTAAATGCAATTCAAAGAACATAAACATGTTCTAAATTGATCACAGATTTAGGGAAAATTAACTGTACGAGTGCGTAATTTGCCAATTGCTTTTCACAAGTAAGCTTTTTATCCTTTTTGTATTGCGAGAAACTGAACCAATTCCGTTTCCATAAAATTTGCAGTGGAAGTGGAATTGAGAACATGCCTGAAATGTTGGGATAAGCAAAGCTTGAATTCAATCTTAGTTTGTGTTTTCTAAATTGAACGGACACCTAAAGGGGGTTGTATGTACTGAAGTTGCTGACTAACTTGCATTTTTTCGGAGCTGCTGGCTAACGTAAGCGGCAAGCCTTCTATATAGGGTAAATATTGTTGATAGGTAGGTGCTCCCATGTCTCTAGTTCTCCCCTCAAAGTATCGCTCTCACTTCTGGTTTACATATTAGATCGCACGTTTGCTTTTTTTTAAACCAATGTTTAAATTTTAGTTTCTTTCCTTTTTAATGCCTAAACACATATATATTTTTGTTATCTTTTATCTTTTTCTTTTTGATTTATATAAACATCGAAACATTTAAATTTGGTTTTTTTTCTTGTCAATTTGGTTTGATATAATTGTGTTGGATTTTGAGTGAAATTTTGAACAAAATGAAATAAGAACCATGTGGAATGTGTTTTTCATTTGGTTGGTTGCTTGCGTATTGTTGTGTTTTTTTTTATAATATTTTGTGTGCTTTATTTTTGTCCTAATTTATTTAATTTGTAAATGTGAAGGCAGCTTTGTTTATTGATTTCCGTTTTGTTTTCTTTTTTTGTTTTGGTTTTTTTTTTTTGAAGGTTTCAGGGTTGCTTGTTAAATTAACTAAAAAATTTTAAGTTTTGTGTTTTTTTTTTGTATTTGAATTTTGGGTTTGCGGTTTTTGAATTTTGCTGTTGCTGTAGTGAGTGAGAATTGTTTTAAGTATTATTATTGCTTGCTGGTTGTTGTTGTTGTTTAGTTGTTGTTGTTGTTATTGATCGGATATTGTAGATGTTGTTGTTGTGTTGTTGTTGCTGTTGTTATGGTCGGTTATATTGGCGCCTGCTGCAGGGGGAGGATTACTTTGGAAAACGTTTTGCTTTTTTTTTTAAATATAATGGAATGGAAATGTTTGAAAATCTTTATCTTTTCCCCTCTTGTTGGCAGACACCAAGATTTTATACTGTGGTTTGGCTGTTCTGGCTGTTGTTTGATAAAAAATATATATATTTTTGCAAACAAATGAAAAGTTATATGTTTTTTTTTCAGTTTTGGTCTTAAGGTTGAAAGTTGTTGCTCTTCTGTTTTCTTTTTTTTTGCTTTTTTGTACAAGAGAATGCCTATTTGTCGATTGTCAAAACGAAACAAAAACCACACACATGTGTGTGGGTAGGTATGTATGTCGATACGCTGGTTATGTACACTAACATTTTTGGGGGGGTGGCGGGTATAAGATAGCTCTACCACCTTTTCCCTAGAAGCTGTAGTAGTGATTGGCCAACGGTGGCCAGGCAAATGCTGCCTATAACTGCTCCTGCTCGGCCTTGATCTGTGCCAGTTTCTCCTGCAGTATGGAGGTACTGCCCTGAGGACTGGGTGCCTCTGTTTCGCATTTGATGAGGCTGCTGCTGCCGCCGCCATTGAGATCCATCATTTTGTTGTGGTGGCTAAGGGATTGCTCGCTCTTCAGGCTACTGACATCCGTTTCGGAGTCTCGCGAGGTCATGCGACTGCTGCGTCCATTGCCATTGTTGTTGTTGCTGCTGCTGCTCTTGTTTTTGTTGTAGGCCAGGTCACTGTTATTGTTGTTATTGGAATGCTCTAGCTCCTCATCACTGCTGGCATTGCTATCGCCACTTAAACGCTCTCGCTTGATGTCCGCATAGGCACCTAAAGGACTGCCGGCACGCTTTATGCTCTCCGCACTACTCGAACAGGTGGCTATGTAGTCATTGCTACGGTTATTGGTAAACGGCAGGGGTGTCCTCTTCACCAGCAACTGATCCAGCAGGGCGTTGCCATTGCTGCTGGCCCCAGGATTGCCGCCCTCATTCTGCAGGGTTTTGCGTATGATGCCATCGTACATGTTCTCGGCCAGCTCCAGGGCGCTTTTCATGGGTGCCTGATGATTGCTGGCCGGATGACGCATGGCCTCTGCCATGCGATTGAAGTCCAGACCATAGTTGGCCGGCGCCTGTGGCTGTGGCCAGAACATATTCTGCTGGAAGCCGGGCTCAAACATGGGCAGCTTGAGGCCATTGGCAGCCACTGCCGCCGCTGTTGCCGCCGCCTGGCTGTTGTTCTTCAAAGCATTGCTCAGCTTGGAGCTGGCCTGGCCACTGTTGCTCTGCTGTTGTTGGGCGGCCTTCAATTTCTCCAAGTGATTGAGTCCCACCTTATTGGCCGCGCCCGTCAGACCCACCAGATCCGGTTGCGGTTTGGGCTCACGCTTGCGCGGTCTCATCAAGTGTCGCTCCTTGACCTTGTACTCCAGAGTGGAGTGGGGTACGCCATAGTAGCTGCCCGCTCGATGTACGGACATCTCGCCACGTTGCACCGCCTTGACGGCCTCCACCAGGCTGTCGCGATCATAGTTGCGATACTTGCCTCTCTTGGGTCGGGTGCCCTTGCCCGCATCCTGTGCGCTCAACTGTTGCTGATGGGCATGTGCATGGGCGGCGGCGGCTGCATGATGGGCAGGCAGATGGGCATGATGCTGCTGGGCCAGCAGATTGGGCGAGGCGCCAAAGCGTGAGGTATCGGTGCCGCCTATAATTTTGGCCACCGATATGCTGGGCTTCTTGTAGCTGCTGCTGCTGCTGGTTGAGGTTGAGGGGGCGCCACCGTTTTCGCTGTTGGTGTTGCCGTTGCGCAGGGCCAACGCCTCTTGGCTGGTCTGCTCATTGATTTGCCTTTGTATATTGCTGGCCATCATCTTCTGTATGGAACTGGATGAGGGCGAGAGCAGGTTAGCAGCCAGCATGGGTGAGCCGGAGTGTGGACTGTGCTCGCCGCCGCCATTGCGATTGCTGCTGCAGTTGGAGTTGTTGTTGTTGATGCTGATGTTGCTGGTGTTGATGTTGGGCGAGATACTGGCCGGGCCGCTGGCCTTAAAGGACGGAATCTTGATAATAGAATCCTCGGCTGGCTCATTGGCATCCAGCGAGGAGCTGGTCTCGGGCGTTTCAGACTTTGGTAGACGTTGCCGATAAACGGCGGCTGCTTGTTGCTGCTGCTGCTGTTGATGCTGTTGCAGCAACAAGGAGGCACTGCTGCCATTGCTCTCATGACCCGCAGCCAGCGCATTGGTCAGCGCTTCGTACATGATACCCCCACTATTGGCCACCAGCACTGTCTTAATCAGCTCTCCCAAGGTCTGTGTCTCGTCCAGCTTGGGCATGGCACCGATACCCGCTGCCAGCACTAGAGTTTGTAGCAGGAAATTGGCATCAAAAGCCATGGGCAGGCCAGAGGCAGTCGCCGCTGCAGCCGAGGCAGCTGCCGCCGCTGCAGCAGCAGCAGCCGTAGCACTGTTGCTGCTACCCTGCACTCTGGGCAATTTTGGCGATATATTTCCAGTCTCCAGTTCATCACCCAAATCGCTGCCATTATTCTCCGCCAAACGGAAGGCCGGTGCTGGTGTTGAGGCATTGCTATTGCCTTCACCCTCTTCGCCTTCGGAATCATCCTGCTCGTCCAGCTCCAGTTCGTGCTGTAATTGCTGCAATATGGGTGGCGTTCGTGCATTTAAACGCTTGGCGTCCAGCGTGATCTTGTAGAGCTTATTACGCAGCGTGGAGCGCGGCACATGGTATTGGCTGGCTGCTTTGCGTGTGCCCAATTTATTGGCCAGGACATCTTGCAGCGCCCGATTCAGATCCTCATCGCTGTAGCGTCGAGCTGAGGGAATGGGCGTGGCACAGTCGGAGAGCGCCCTGCAAAGATAAAGAAGGTACATGAAGTTAGAAAGTTTTACCAATATAGGGGCAGTTATTGAGAAAAGCGAGGCTGAGTTAAAGTCGGCCAAGCCCGACTTCGATATATCAGTTACTCAGCGGAAGAAGTGCTTAATAGCCGTTCCTTATGTTAATTAACAGAGCATTAACATTAATGGTAACATTTTAAGAATATGTTGGCAAAGGGCTTATAAAACGCCGAAAAGTAAGCAACGTTTTTATTGACTGGCCATTCTACCAAATATTCCTCTTACTCCGCTATTTATTATCTCGATGATTAATAAAACAGTCAAAGCACTTGTATTAATCGAAATTTTCTAAAGAAGTGCCTCAGTCCTTCAAAACCTTTAAATTATATATTTAGGTTAGGTTAAATGTGTGTAAATAAAACAGTAAGCAGAACTTGATTTATGTGCACATATATCAATTTTCTATGAGAAATTGTCTAAATAAGTGCCTCGAAGGATGGCTTTCTCCAGGGTCATAAAACTTCTAAGTACTAATAAAACTGTTTTCAAAAACCTCAACTGATCGCATACATATAACTGCATAAATATATTGAGATTAAATCTTATAAAAATGCTTAAAATAAGCACAATTAAACTCCACCCAACCACCCCATAGAAATGAATAATTAGTCATTTAGACGCCATTCCTATAATTTTTCGTTGAATACTAAAAGACTTCATTGTGTCGATCTCTGACAGCAAATTATCGGGCTAGGTAACAACTACCGCCCTTGCCGCGCACTTTATGGAATTGCTGTTTGGAGCTCATCCAAGTATGTTGACCTATGCCCTTCCATCAATGTATGTTGAAGAATTGGACGAAGAAATTACTATGCAGAAACTACAGGGAGCATTAAACCGTAGTAAAGTTGGAAAAGCGCCAGGAGTAGATCGCGTTCCAGCAGAACACTTCATCAAGGCCACCTATGCTTTTAAAGAACAGCTAAAAGATGCATTCAACAAAATTTTCAACGAATCATTGGTGCCTACAAGCTTTAGAAGAAATATCATCCAACTGAGATCCAACTGATGTACTCAATTACAGAGAAATATCTTTTTTGAATGCCACTACAAAAATATTTAAAAGCATCCTGTTAAAACGGTTAACTGACTTTGTGGAACAGAATAATCTAATGAGCGAAAATCAGTCTGGGTTTCGGAAGGGATATTCAACAGTGGATAGCATTTTTGTTCTTACATCTATAGCAAACGTTACCTGATGCGAAAAAGAAGTTAGAAATATTTTTATCGATTTCAAAGCTGCATTTGATACAATTGATAGAAGGAGTCTTATGTTTAAGCTTAGCAATCTAGAATTCTCCACTAAAATGTTAAACATTCTGAGGAGCTTGTACGAAAAAAATCAAACAGCAGGTTGGGATGGAAAAAACGTTGTCGGAGGGGGTTGAGACAAATTTTGGAGTAAAGCAAGGATGCCTAATTAGCGCATTGCTTTTTCCATTGTTCATTGGTAATTGATGACGTTGCGACAGTATTACCTGGAGGCGCGGAGTTTGTATGGTCGTGATTCACAAAATACCATGCAATGGTGATGCAGATAGTAAAGTAGTACGTGCAATAAACTTTACGTGGGAACAACCAAGTCAAAAGTAAAAACAAGGCTATCCCAGCATAAATCGGATCATACAAAAAACAGCACTAGTAACACACTGTATGGAGAGCGGACATGCATTAAACTTCGAGGGAACAACAATCTTACAACAAAAGAACAACTGCAGGAAACGCTTACTCTTGAAATGCTTCATATAATTGACACACCTACAGACAAAAAACTGAAATACAAAACGGACACTGAAAACGTTGCTCACCTATACAGACACCTCTTAGAAAAGAAATAAGTCAGTACTGAACTCCACGTCAGGCGGTACAGACGTGTCAGAAATTGTATGTATAAATGTTCTCGGTTTTTTATTTTCTGTTTAATAATACATTTTATTGGAAAATAGGTTTTGTAGTGCCCCTGAAGACGGATGCCGATGCGCGTCCGAAATATATTGGATGAAAAATAAAATTTTAAATTGAGTTTTATTCACGACCTCGAGCCGGCTATCAACAATATTCTAACAATTAGAAAGGTCGCCAAGCATCAAATACTTCAAACTAAGCAATTTATTTGGAAACTGGGCTGGGATCTATTTTTGAATACACGGTGCAGTCTTATTTCTCAATCTATCCGTAAACAGGGCGCCATATGCTGTGGCAGCGTCGTTAATAACTTCACGAAAACAATGCTTCGAGGAATAACTACAGCTAGCTAGTAAATACGATGTAGTGTTTAACTTAAACAACCGGGACTTATGGCTGGCTTCACAGGACATTTTATTGCGTACAATAATTGAAAGAGAGAGAGACTGAGACGTACATGCAGCAAGCTCAGCAGAGCAATACGCGGGAAATTTACAAGTCACTGCAATAGGATCTATTTGAAAACAATTACTTCAATGACAGCTTTAGCATGTCCAGAATTTCAAACATTTTTAAGGACAGAACTGAGACGCTCAAGCTTGGGTATCAACCACATATTTTAAATGAGAGCTGCACACTATGCAACTTAAGGGTACGTGAAGATATTTTTCACTTCTGTGCAATATGTCCAATTTTAAGCAAAATCAGAGTAAACGCCTGGGGAAAAGCGGTGCTGACAACAGAGGAGTTGTCCTATATCTTGAATGGATCGAACTGGAATACACTTGGGCGTATCCTGATCCAGATATTAACGTGTCAATTCTAGAAAATTCACAATAGGAGGTTGGAAGATTCTCAGCACAACCAGCGTTTCTGAATAATATTGACTTCTGATCAAATGAGATATTTGAAACCCCTGAATGTGAGATCCATTTTTTAACCCGAATCAAACTCTATCAAATTTTGATGGGTTTACAAATGATGGTAATTCAAATGAGATTGCCCGTTCTTGCACTAATTTTGTATTCAATGTTAAGTACAATGGTCTTGGTTTTCCCATCTATTCATGACTCTAATGGTTACATACCACGATAAAATGCCATCTGGATAAAAAGTGCAAAAAAAAGAATGATTGAATCCCCTTAACCGTGACTTTCGAGTCAATAAATGCACATAAAAAGAACAAAAACAAGAATATTACTCAATATTCACTCTTTAAAGGTACAAGTAATTAAGTAATTGTAAAAGTAATTAAATGTCATGGTGCTCGAAAAGTCGTAGTTTCAAGTAACAATTACGATTGTTGAAAATCGTAATAATGAAATCGTAATAATTGAAGTAATTGTAAAAGTAATTAATTATTGTAATAGGCACTGAATAATCGTAATTGTAACTTGGGTTTGTAATAATCCTCCACATGAATTTTTAGTTGTTAATTTCAGCATTTCAGTCAAAATAACTAAATAATCACACTGTACTGATACAATTACTAAAGTAATTATAAAAGTAATTGCATTTTTGAATTGGAAATTTAAATAGAAACTTCCATGAAACGAACTCAAAATTTCCTTCGTTTTTGGCTGATAGATTTAATTATTTCTTGGCTATTTTTCACTTAATTTGACTTGGCAGCAACTTCAAAAGCTGTGACAAAATGGAAAGATTTCCCCTTTGGCTTTGAAAACATTTTTTTTTTTTTTTTTTTTGGAAGTACTCATGCACTCCATCACTCACACACTCAACGTGGCTGACAATGAGTGGTTCTTAAATGTCTGCAGCAGGCAACAGAGATGGAGATGACGACGATGTTGTCCCCGTCAAAGGCAAAGGCAAGGATGTGCAGTGGCATACAATTTTCAACCTTTTTTTTCGCCTTTTTTCGGGTGCTGCAGAGACAAAAGATGACAAGCGATGGGCAAAGGGAGGGGTGGGGTGGAAAAGTACCAGGGACAAACATGTTTTTGAAGTTCATTAGACGAATTTCAAAAACATTTTTCACTTAATGCCAACGCCGAGTCCACTTGGTGCTTGTGCTGTGCGCTGTTCCTGGTTGGGATTGGGTAGGGCGCACTTTTGGTGGCCCGTTTGAAAAGGCAACTTTTGTGCAACAACAACAGCAACAGCAGCACGAAATTTTTCTTTTCTTTAAGCGCAGTCAGCGCGAGGCGGGAGGCGAGACGAGACGAGCTCGAGACCCTTTGGGTCGTGGGGAGTCGAGGCGCAGTACATTGCACTGAGAGGAAACGCACAGCTTCTTGTGCTTTCCCCATTTTGGAGTCCTTGCCCGTCTGGAAAATGTCTGAAATTTGTACAGACACAAAAAAAAAAGGAAAGCGCGCGGCAGCAGGTGGCACTGAAAATGTTAAACTGTATGGCAGTGGGAGGCGTGGCCTTTTGCTGACCGTAAGTGGATTGGAGGGAGTCATCATCATCATCATCATCATCATTAATGACGACAGTTTTTTCGCATTTTTGCATAAATAAAATAATTTCCAAAAATATATATAAAAATTTGCATAATTGCGCCAACCAGCCCAACTCCATGCTGAGCTCCAACTCCAACAACAACAAAAAGGATGGCGAAAAAATAAATGAAAAATGTCATTTCAATGTCGTTTGGATTTTTTGTTGGTGTCGTTTACCTTTTGGCTGCACTTCAATTGCAATTTGCCGTTGCAACAGACGCTGCTGCTGCTGTTGCTGTTGCTGCTGCTGTTCTACAATGTCGGGTATTTGTTGTTGGTTTTGTTGCACGCATGTGGAGAGAACTCATTTACACCCAAACCCGTGACTTTCCTTGTTTTAATGTCGTTTCGTTTCGTTTTTTTTTTATGCATTTTTTGCTTTTTTCGTTGCGGCGTTGCAATTTTTCTGACATTTTGTTTTAATTTGTGGCAGCAGCAGCGCAGCAGCAACCTGGAAAGGGGTTGTTTTTTTTGTTGCTTCATTTTTGTTGCACTTTGGTTGTAATTTTGACGCTCGCTGCAATTGCAGTGGCAACTGCGTCTTTTTTTTTATGCACATAACGCATTTTTGTCGGTTCATCCCACACCGTTTGTTTGCCCAGGCCAAACACAACACACACATACATATCTACATGCACACATGCACATGCACATACGTTGGTAATCAATTTCGGTGCACTGCTTAATGGCACTTCACATGTCTCTAAAAAGGCTGTCCATTAATTTTTGAAAATTTAATTACTTTAGTAACGAATATTTATGAAATTTTGAAGCAAAATTACAATCTCCAGATCTCTGAAGAAAAGTGCACCAATCAGGCAGAAAGGGTGGAACAAATTTGAATGAAATTTTGCTTACAGAAAGTTGACTTAGAAGCATAGCATAGGAGGCATAACTGTAAAAAGATTATTGGAAAACGGATCGAAGAGCTAGCAAAAAGTCAGAACAGGCGAGCAATCGATGGCAGCAATTTACTGATCACATCGTATCCTAGCGAGCTTCTGAGTACTCCAGATAGCTGCTGTGATTGCGCAACAATCACAATCGCGATGAACAAGTGCAGCGGCTGTGTATCGCATTTCAGAAATCTACAGCAGTAAAAGCAAGAGTTCGGAGAGAGGCTGTTACTAAATGGGTGGCTCAGCGGCGAAAAATAGAAGGCATCGCAAAATTTGGAAAAACATGAGTTTTGATCATCGTGAAGAAGGGTAAATAGACGGATAGTGTAAATCAAACGGTCCAGAAAATCGCGAAAATTTGCAAAAAATCTAATAAACCTTTTGATTTTTGAATTTTATACCCTGCTCCCAATAAAAATGGGGAAAGGGGGTTCATGATGTTGTGCCAAAGTATGTAACATATCCGACCCTATAAGGTATATTCTCGATCAGCATCAACAGTTGAGTCGATTTAGCCATGTTCGTCTGTCTGTCCGCCAGTCCGTGTGAACGCGTCGATCTCAGAGACTATAAGAGATAGAGCCACAACTTTTATGTTAGACCCTCGTGACTTCGTATATATCAAGTAAGGCCCAATATCTATCTATTCTGAGAAGTACATACAATAAGATCGGACTTAACCCATTGTACGATTAAAGCGAGTTTCCAATATTGCGTTCCAAATGACCCTGTCCAAGTTGGATGAATTTTGTAGATTTTTATCTTGAACCAATAAAAATTAAGTTAAAATTGTTGTCACTTTGTGTTGCTAGTACAAAAGTACCCAGCGAACGCGAACCTTGGGTACAGTTGTAAAACTGGGAATGAGGTGATGCTTACAGATGTCCCTTTTATCAGAAATTAAGGGTCTAGTCCCGGGTCGATATGGCGTTAATGGCAGATACCCCCGAAATGCTCCAAAGGATAATAAACGAGCTCTCCGACTGCTGTCAGCTGTGGAGCCTTCAGATAAATGTGCAAAAGACAAAAGTACTAGTGGTTAAAGACGGCCGTGGCCGTACGCCTAGAGTCGATAAATGGTTTTTAAATGAAGCTGAGCTTGAGACAGTAACTAAGTATAAATACCTAGGCGTCACTCTATCTGGAAACATGAACTTTATGCCTCACCTTCAAGAGAAACTGCTGGACTCAAAGAAGGCGATTAACAGCACCTGGAAAAACTTCTTTGGTAAGCCGCTCATCAAATTCGCCTGTTTGAAGCTGTGGTTAAATTTGTGATGTGCTACGCGTCGCAATTATGGGGGTGTTGCCGGTATGATGAGGTTGAGAGACTTCAAAGGATGTTTATTAAACGTATATTCAATCTTCCAAGCACAACTCCCAACTCCCACTTCAAATACATGCGTAAGATCTTTAATTTGCCCAACGAAAGACTGCCCAAAATTGTAGCAGAAATGATGTTAGCCAGCAAAACTCAGGTGTTCGAGAAATGGATTACCACTGCTTCCGCTTGTAACATTGATATCAGTCTTAGCTGTCCAGAGTCTTGGGAAGCCTCTCATAAGCTGATCCTGGAAAACATCGAGTTCCGGGAAAGAGAAAATTTTCTGCACCTGGCGTCCTTATGTGAGTCCAGACTCATCTACATAAAACTGAACCACAACCTTGGAACTCTGAACTACTTACAGGACCGTTTCGGAATCAAAACGATCTCTACGATATGCCGCGCTCGAAGTGAAATGCTCAATCTTAACTACAGACCGTATGTAAAATCCTGCAATACTGACTCTACACTCTGCAACCTCCGTGTAGCGGAGAATGTGGCGCACCTAATAAGGGATTGGCCAATACTGGGCGAACTACGAAGTTTGTACTTCAACAGGCCTTCGCTTTCGGAAATCAAAGTTATAAGCTGGCTTAACGGAGAAAACTGGAAGATACTCGCTTCGTTTTTACAACACGCACTTATATACCGCCTATTTGAATGAATATCTATAGCCAAAATACCAAAATGTTACTTCAATATTGTTCTAAACCAGTGGTGTCCAAACTCACACACAATCACCAAACTTGCCAACCACGCGTGGCTGCCTTTTCAAATTTTGGACATCGCTGTTCTAAACTCACGTTTCGTTATTATAAAATGTGTTCAATATTGATAAGTTATGGCTTATGGTTATAATCCAAGCCTTCGTATTGTCAAATTAGTACTACTACTACTGCTGATACTACTTCCCGGGTTTTTTCCAAAAGTTTGATTTTATCATACTGTGTTAAATCACTGAACTATTTGTATAGAACATCTTTTCCATTTCCCTTCATAAAACAAAATTGGTAATACCCGTTCTAATATATCTTTACTATAGTATAGCCTAACATTAAAGTTGTTCTTATAAAGACGTTAAACCTTGAGGGTAAGCTTTGAATTCAGGAGAGTGCTGATCGGGGATTAAAGTTTAAGAATTCGAATTAGTACATAGTATTTGAAGATCGTATTATTTGAGACCGACTTTCTTATTTTAAGAGCTCTAGCTTTTAGCTTTTGTGTCCAAAAATTGATTTTTTCCTCAGTAACATCAAAATATAATGAAGGACTCTTCAATTGATTTTCAAGACACAATCTAAGATAGCCCCTGTTCTGAAGAGGAAAAAGCGATTGCCTTTGCGGAACACCCACACAATGCTTTTTTGCCCATTGAACTGTGTACCATCAGGGAAAACGAAGACGCCAAGAATTTTCTTGACAGAATGAATCTGCCCATTCTAGAGGTAAGCAGCCTGGAAGAAATTTATCTTTTGAAAAATATCAATTCCCCTGGACAGCCATGGAGCACAAGCAATGAAAGCCCTACCGGAAATTGAATTGCATTGAGCTTCTCACTAACATTTCCAAAAGTTGCTTCCAGCTCGGACATTTTCCTTCACAATGAAAATGTCCCAAGGTTATAATGATACCAAAACCTGCATGATTCCAAAGCTCCAATTAGGCTTTAGTGCCATAGAATGGCTGCAACGATATAAGAAGGTCAAGAAAACAAGCAGAACAGTTCAGCAGTTCTACACTACATCAATCCAGCTTTTAATGAAGTATGGCACATAGGACTGCTATATAAAATAAACAAGAACAGATAGAAAAGAACGGCTCGGCCGAAGTTTAACTTTCAGCTTCCTTGTTGGAAGAAAATGACCTGTGGCAACAGATAAACACACTCTTCCTCTCGGCGCTCGTCGGACTGAGTCGGCTTGTTTTTCTAGCTGCTTATCGATAACAAGTGGACCAAACTTATCGGCTAGAATGTATATCGATAAAGCAAAGACTTATACTCCATTGATAAAGTGGCCTTGCTAAGAAAAAGTTTTTCTAACTAAGACTACTTTTGGGATCTTACTTTTCTATGGGATCTAAACTATGTAGATGTCTGATTTCGACCAAACTTGGTGAAATCATGGAAAAGCATAAAACACTGTTAATTACGAAATTTGGAGGCGATCCCATTTAAAACAAAAAAAGTTTTTCTAACTAGAACATCTTTTTCGACCGATCATTCATACTGCAGCTATATGCTAAAGTCATGCGATATAGATAAGACCTTGTAGAAATGTGTTAAAGTATATAAAATAAGAATATGCCAATAAAAAGGACGTTTTCATTAGAAACCAAAAAAGTTTTCTTCATTCGAACTAGTTTTTCGACCGATCGTTCCTATGGGAGCTATATGCTATAGTCATCCGATTTCGACCAAACTTTGTAGAATTGTGTAAAAGTATATAAAATAAGTGTATGCCAATGATAAGGACGTTTTCATTAAAAACAAAAAAGTTTTTTCTCACTGGAACTAGTTTTTCGACCGATCGTTCCTATGGCAGCTATATGCTAGAGTCATCCGATTTCGACCAAACTTAGTCAAATCATGGGAAAGGATAGTAAACTAAGAAATACGTACTTTGGATGCGTTTCCATTAAAGTCAAAATAGTTTTTCTCACTGGAACTAGTTTTTCGACCGATCGTTCCTATGACAGCTATATGCTATAGTCATCCGATCCGGCCGGTTCCGACAAAAGCAACAGATCAGAGTAGCTAACACTAGAACTTCTACCAACCTTGGGAGGTGTAGTTTGGCTTTAATTGTGGGTAAATTGTATCTCTTACTTTTGCAAGTGTATTAAAATTTGTCTTTGCGTTTGCCATAAGTCTGACGACATCAGACTCTTTTACTTAATTATGATCTTATGACTTTTCTTTGATTAGTTGCTGTTGTTGTTGTCTTTCTATATCGTTGCGTGCCTCTAAATGGGGCATTGAAGGTAGAGAGAAGGAAGGGGAACGCATAGAATGTGAGATATGGGGTAGGGGTTACCGCCGCTGGCTTTAAAAAAAGCATACAATGCCGCCAACTGTCCCGTTCCATGGCAGTAATGTGTGTGAGTGGTGTGTGTGTGTGTGTCGACAACGTCGAATGCAATTTTGTTAAAAATGCATTAAGTGCATGTGTAAGTGTGCGTCTGTGTGTGAGTGTGTGTGTGTGCGTGGGTATGAATGCAATTGCATGTTTGTTTTTGTTGCCAATGCAGTTGCCTCAGCCGCTTCGCCTGCCCCACAGCGCCTACACTTGATGCGTGCGCAGCACCAACCACCCACACACACACACACACACACAAATGCAGTCACTGCAGTTGCATTTTTTCGGAAGATATGCACTCATTTTTTCTCTCTCTCAGTCACACACGCACATAACGGCCAGCGGCCAGGTCGAAAAAAAAACTCACCCAAACGGTCATTGAAATGACAAAAATATGGAAAAAAAACCACCGCAGCAGCAGCAGCAACTACAACAACAACAATGGACAAGTGCACGCATTAAGCTTTTTTATTTCGTTCACTTTTTAAGGGGAAAGCAGCTACGTTGCAGTTGCGTCGCTGCTGACGTCAACGTTAACGCTCTATGCCAGTTATTACGTTCACAATCTCATCTTTTTTTTTGCATTTTTTTTTTTGGTTTAAATGTGTGTGTGTCGAGAGAATTTTTCGTAAACGAAAAATAATGAATATATACCCAACGACAATGCCCCCCTCTACCCTCGCCGCAGCCCCTTCACCAAAGTGCATAGAAAAAAGTAGCAAAGAAGAAAGGCCAAAAAATAAAAAACCGTAAAACGCAGCGTGCAAAAAAAAAAGCGATCGATATGATGCACTCATTTCTGTCTGCGACAACGTCGACGACGACGACGACGATGATGATGTGGATGGTGCAGCTTGACTTGGAGTGGCAACGCGGCCGCCTGCCTCATCATCATCTGTAATAATAAACGCTCGAAAAAAGCCCAAAATTGCAGCGTCAGTGGCTTTGGGGTTTCAAGTGGGGGGTGGTCAGGCTTAAGGGTGAGCACTCTGGTCGATCGTTGTCTAATACATTTCTTCGCTTTCAGTTCAACTCTTTTTCCAACCTGGCATTTCCTGTCTGCTTTCTTTCCCTCTTTTGGCATGACAATTAAAATAGGTGTACGAGATGGTGCATGGCGGCGGCTGCTAACAAACACTTGGCCATGCTTTAGACAATAGGAGAAGGACTCGTGTTTGCGGCTCAAGTGGCAGCCGCAGTCGTTGCCACAGTCGCCGCTGCAAAGCACAAAAAAAACACAAAAAAAGCACCGAAAAAGTAATGACAAAAATTGTGGAAGTGCTGGAAAATTATGCACACGCTGACTAACAAGACTCTGTCGTCTGAAGTGCACACACACACACCACACACACAGCCACAAAAATAATAATAAAAGGTGCTCCTGTGCATTTTAGAGTAATTAAAAAAATTGCACAAAAACTGCTCAAGAAGCCACATAAATTTTTTCATATTTTTTTGGCTGCTTAAATTTTATGCAAATTTATGCAGCTGACACACGCCCATCTCCTCCTGGTAATTAAGCGTGGCCAAACGCTGCTCTGGCTTTGTCTCTCGCTCTCTCTCGTGTGTGTAGTGTGTGTGTTTGTGCTATGTGGCGTATGTGTAATTTTCGGCATCGTTTCATAAACCGCACTCAACGCACCCACCCACACACACACACACACTGCACCATTTTTACATAGGCGCATAACAATAAAGCAGCTTCACTGCCAACACCCAGGAGGATGGCCCCGTTAAGTATGCTACAATAAATGCAGTGTCAGAGACGAGCCATTGCCGCCCGCCCAAAGTGCAATTATCCCATGTATTGTTTGCCACACGATTTTTGAGCTTCGTTTTTTTTTATTTTGTACACTAAATCTGTAGAGTTGCGTTCACTGGATTGGCAGAAGGGGAATAAAAGTTATAAAATTGTTTTTAATATTTCAAAGTGGGAAGGTTACAAATTTTGCATAATATGCAATTCAATGATAACAAAATCCTCGAATTATGGATTAATTGTTCTTTTATAAAAGCTATAAATAACACTGTAAATCTTTTAACTAACGTTTATTCAATTAGAGTGCGTTCAGACACACTGGCATGTTGCCATATATACATGTGCCAGTTATCTGGCAGGTCTGTTCAGACAAGTAAGTATTGCTGTTTCTCTGACCTAAGGCACCATCATGACAGGGTTAGTATGCAGCAACTTCAATAAATATGGCAACGCACCCTGTCTCTAGTAATCAGGTAATTGCAGCTGAAACCCCCAACTGCAAATCAAACTGGAGTACTTTCAAACTAGTTTGTAAAGCGCTTCCTTTTTGTCAATGATACTTGTAAATTTGAGAATTTTAATCGATTAGTTTTAGCAGAACTAAGGTAAAATAAACCTCGCTGACAGACCCTCTTCCAGGTAGATCACTTTTAGACCGAGTGATCGTTCCTTAGCGATGCCGGACTGATGCAGCTTTTAAGGATGACCACTTTAAAACACAGAATAAGACAACATCTTTTCTTGGAAGGTACTAACTGATTTGTGTAAGTATTCCATTTCCTCTCCGGGATGATATTCTCAATATTCTGTACGATTTTTAGCGTTTGTTAAGAGTGCTTATAACAGAGTCTAAAAGCTATTCAAATGTTTTCTGCAAAGAAAAAAAAAGATAAAAAATAGGGGAAAGTTAACTTCGGCTCGGCCAAAGTTTTGTATACCCTTGCAGCTACCATTGAAAAGAAAAATTGTTTTTACTAGAACTTTTTTTCGACCGATCATTTATACTGTAGCTATAAGCTATAGTCATCCGATTTGGCTAAAACCTTGTAGAAATGTGTAAAAGTATATAAAATATGAATTTGCCAATAAAAAGGACTTTATCATTGAAAACAAAAAAGTTTTCCTTACTCGAACTAGTTTATCGTCTGATCGTTCCTATGGGAGCTATATGCTATAGTCATCCGATTTCGACCAATCTTTGTAGAATTGTGTAAAAGTATATAAAATAAGTGTATGCCAATGATAAGGACGTTTTCATTAAAAACAAAAAAGTTTTTCTCACAAAAACTAGTTTTTCGACCGATCGTTCCTATGGGAGCTATATGTTATAGTCATCCGATTTCGACCAAACTTTGCAGAATTGTGTAAAAGTATATAAAATAAGTGTATGCCAATGATAAGGACGTTTCCATAAAAAAAAAAAAGTTTTTCTCACTAGAACTAGTTTTTCGACCGATCGTTCCTATGGCGCTTATGATAGTCACCGATTCGACCAAACTTGTGAAATCATGGGAAAGGATAGTAAACTAAAAATAGTACTTTGGAGGCGTTTCCATTAAAAACAAAAATTTTTCTCTTTAAAGTTTTCAACCGATCGTTCCTATGGCAGCTATATGCTATAGTCATCCGATCCGGCCGGTTCCGACAAATGTGCAGCGTATATGTACCAGAAGACTGCGTGCAAAGTTTGGTGAGGATAGCTCGCTCGTCATGCTGATCAAGAATATATATACTTTATGTGGTCGGAGATGCTTCCTTCAATGCGTTACAAACATCCGCACAATTTTATAATACCCTCTGCAAGGGTATAAAAATCTATAGTTGATGATTTTCAGCTCCGTTGGATGATAAAAATGATATCATGATATCAAATGGATATTGTTTAATGCCCTTTTTTTCTCTGTGTGGAAATTCAATTTCGAAAATCACATATTCACTTAAGATATAATAATATTCTGTTATGCGAAAACGGGCAACGGGCCCGCTGATGCATTAAGGATCGATTTCTCAAAGGTTCCGTTTAGCCAACCGCCGATCAAGTTTGTTTAGTTGAGGTTAAGTCATTTGGTCTTCTCAAAAAAAATTTCAGTCGTTATCGATAAATTACTATCGCTGCTATAGGGTGACCAGACACGGTCAACTAATTTGGTATTTTTGTTATGAATTTAATAACGTTATTGAATGTGGCTGGTAATTTTTGTGCAAAAAAAGTTGCTTGCGATGTATCAAAAGCAATAGGGGGGGACATTTGTTTACCTGCACGGCTTATCAAAAAAGCGCTGACTCCACCATCACCCGCAGTGATTAGGAAACTGCCACAAACAAATCCTAGCAACACAAATTAAGCTTTCATATTTTGAACCCCCACGAATTTTGAGCCTAAATCGTTGAACTAATGTGGTATCATCCTGATCAGTAAAGTAATTAGGCATCTTCCTGTACTCTCTTGCATTATTTTTTCGTTGATGTGCCTTTTCGAATATTTCCATTGCGTGGAGTTAAAAAATCTTTTATTCATAAGCATTTTGTTGTAGCAAATAATAATATAAACAAAAGCTAGTGCTGGAGCCAGTGCGGTATATCGATAAAAATATCGATAACATACGACTGACTCGCGGTTAACTTTAGCAATGGTTGAGCAGCGGCTAAGTTTGTTTCCTCAAAAACCATGCGGCGGTTAAAAAACTGTATGAATCACTTAAAAAAAATTAAAAAACTTTTTATTTTAGAGCGGCTTCATCCTCTAGTTATCATTTAGTACCAGTTGTAAATGATTAAAATTATTTCTATGTCTGGGAAACAAAAACTTTTCGCGAAGTTTTTGTTCCTTTAGTATTGTATATTAGAACTGATTTTCGAATTCGAAGAATTGAGTATCGAATACTGAGTATTGAATATTGAGTATCTAGTGCTGATTATACAGAACTGAGTATAGAATTCTGAGTATCGATAGCAGAGTATAACTATATGAAGCACTGACGATGCTGCCAACCCAGAAATACACTGGTTCACGCGTGACAAACACAAACAAGCAAAGAGATTCCAGTTTTAAACATACAATTAGGTTTTTTTTCATCAAACCACCCCAACAAAGTTACCTTGAAGAGAATTGTTTGATTTCTTTAAAGCTAAGGAGTGGTACTTTCCGATGGTACAAAAGAGTCCAACAATAGATAGATTTCCCGAAAAACGCTTCTAAAAAGGGTTAAAAGCACTTTTAAACTTTAACCCAAATTACTAAAAATCTCGAGTGTGGACAATTTCTGAAAACGCAGTTTTTTGGCACACGAAAATATCACTACCAACCATTCAAGATACTGGACCTTGTTAGTGTAATTTGAGTGGATTAATTGAAATAAAAATTGTTAAGTACTGAATTTTTAAGAATTATGTTGAAGTTTCATTATGAGTCTTATAGGTGAGGGGAGGAGGATAAGTAACTAAACGGACAACAAAGAGTATACATTCAACCATGGATGAAGAAATTCTAAAACGAAGTTTGGGTTTGAATCAGAAATTTGCCCGATCAAGAATATCGCTCTTAACCACTTTTACTTTGAAAATGCTTGATTCAAGTATGTAAATCTCACATTTTTCTCTGTGTGTTTACTCTCCAATTTTACTTGCCCAAAACTTTAGGAAAAAGAAAATCGAAATGAATAGTTCATACTTGAATTAAGAATTTTCATTCCTAACGTACTTTTGACATCGAAAATGCTTAATTCAAATAAAAAACAACACATTAATCTCCAACTTCAATTGTTCTCTCCGAATTGAGAACGACTTAAGCGCTATTTCAAGTACAAAATTCCTAAAAATTTAAGAATGTATCAAACTATTAACCTGTTTCTACACACAAAAAGTATTATGATAAGCGCACTTAAAAGTATGCAAGCTATATTTCTTTTAATGAATACTCATTTGAACGATTAAATTGATAGTCAGTTATAGCAGCTAAATTCATACAGATTAAAGGAGCAGTTGGAAAAGATGCAAGATAAGTGTAAAGGCAAATATGCATAAATAAAATGATTTTCCGATTTATTATATTTTATAAACGTAGCATACTTTTGAGGGCACTTATCATGCCAATTTTTTGTTGTGTATTAACATTTGTTCCACTCTTTTCTGAGTGTATGCATGCTCTATGCAGGAAAAAAGGAGGAAATTTAATTAAATTTAAGTGTATTTTGAGATTCGTAGTGCAAATTTTTGTTTGCTGTTGTTGTTTGCATTTCTCTTTTACATGAATTTTTATGTATTGTGTGCCTGCAGTTTTTTTTTTCATTATATTTTTTGGTGTTTTTTTCCTTTTTTTTGGCGTTTGCGCAGATTTGCTAGATTTATGCAGACTTAATACTGCATATGCCTACCTACCTATATACAAAGTATTGTATATACTCGCACCTATGTACTGGTATTTGATGTACACTCACCTGATGGACTTGACATCGCCGCTAATTGATGAGTTTGGCGATGGTTTGCTGCTAAGATCCAGCGGAGCGTCTGCACTGGGACTGGGCGTATCTTTGAGTGTGGGACTGTTTGCAGCGGCAGAAGTATCTTCTGAGGTAGTTGGCGTTACCGAGTTAGCATTCTGTTGATTGACCAGCGAGTAGATCTGATTGGTATCGGCGGCCAGCAGTGAGAATTGTGCCAGCTGTGCGGCCATGGAGTCCATTGATGTCATTTTGGCTGCCTGTTGGGTGAGCAGCTTGTAAAGTTCTTGAGAGGCTGCTCTGCTCTTGCTGTTGTTGCTGTTGTTGTTGTTGTGGTGCAGTGATGCGCTCGAGTTGTCACTGTCAGTGTCGTGCTGCTTGACAAAGTTTAGGGTTAATATACGCTAACTGGTTGTGTCCCAAAGTGTGGGCAAGTGTGCTTACCTGCGGCACTATGCCGCTGTGGCTACTGGCCGCTAACGCCGTTTCGGCCACCAATTCGCCTTGGGCGTTCACCGTTAGCAAGCGACCGTTAATACAGAAATTGCACTTGTCAGACGGTATCCAATCGTTGGGCTCTGGCGGTGGTGATGGTGTTGGTGTACGTGATGGTGATGTTGCACTTGAATCGTGTGATGTTTGGTTATCGGTATCTGCAATTAATCAAAAGTTTGCCTTAGATTTTATCAAGAAAAAAATTATTATATTCCTGAACCGAACCCCAAAGAATCGGTTTGATTAGGGTTTTTTGGGTCCCTCGAACCGGACCCTGAATGGAACTATAGGGATTAAGGTCGGGCTTAATTTACCATTAATATTTATTATTTAACTTAATTAGTTTAAAATTATTTGTTGGGCCTTGGCCCGCCAGCGCGGGAGTTCGACACACACTACTACTACTGGAGATGAGAGAGCTGATAGCTGCGTCATAGTGTGACCATAGTCGCCAGAGTAGTCGATAGTCGCTCGTGTCCAGTGGCGGCAGAGTCGCCACAGAACCTTTCAAATATTTCATCTTCTAAAACTTTACCCGAACCGGATTTAAGTCAATTTCTCAACAACTTTTACGATATATTACAAGACAAGACACTAAATAAAACTTAGTGCAAAATGGCGACTGATCGTTCCAATACCAAAAGAGTAATTCAGAAGTGGTAGCCTCTCGATGGAACTTGTCATCAAATCATAATGCAATTCTTTGAATCGCAGCAGATCTTAAATCAGAGCCCCGAGGTAGTAGCATCGGCTTGATACCTATCTTGAAATCGGCTGGACAAAAACACACCAGCAGAGGAATAGGGTCAGAGAAAAAGATCGGAACCAATCAAGACCGGGTTTGGAACCTTATATCCAAAGCCATTAACACATCACCTCTTAAACCATTAGCGAGTTAGAAGGGTTTAGACCAGTGGTGCCCAAGCTCACACAATCAAAAAAAACTTCTGTGCAATAAAAAATCGTTTCTTCCTGGATATACGCCTACGTTTCTTCCTAACGTTAAGAGAATATTCTGAAAAACTTCGAATTATATAAACTTATACCTACACTGGGATTCAAAACGGGACCCTCGCTGAACGCTTGAACCTCTCCAACGCCCGTGAGTACTTTATTTAATTTCTAATACAATTTTTCCTACCCCGGAAAAGATCCTATCTCTTCTCACTATCGCCAGTTTAGAGATAAGTAACACAACAAATTGTTTGCAAGGAGCAAGCGAACAAATGGCTCGTGAGAGAACAAAATGCCGAAAGCACGCGTCGTGAGAGAGCAAACCGCCTAGCGGGCGATTTATAGAACACATGTATGTATTCTCTCTCTCTATGCGTGTGTCTGCTGCAACGCCGGCAGAATTATGAGTTCCTATCCCATGGGATTTTGGCATTCTGGGCACCGCTGATCTAGATGAGTTTCGTGTGCTGAACATTAATCTGTTTTTGGAAAAGGTCCATCACGTCTAGATCTTTAGTAGTTTTTCCTTAAGGTTGTTTAAAATGCTTCCATTGACCCTTTTTCGGCACTCTTTGTCGGAAAGTAATACTCCTTAGCTATAAACATATAAATGCAGGGTGGTCCATTTAAAAATTGGAATTTAATTTTGCTATAAAAAAACGGCTCTATATTTTTCAAAACAATTACGGTCAAATGGCCACCGGGCTGACTTGACAGTAGCCCATTCGATCCACCCAATGTTTGAGAACATTTCAATTGTTTCGACACGTATATCAGCAATAGCAACTCGAATCTCGTTCTTCAACTCATCAAATGTTTCAGAATTGTTAGCATAACGTTTGTCCTGGACCGCTCCCCAAAAATAATAGTCTAACGGTGTCAGATTACAGCTTCTTGGCGGCCAATTCACATCTCCATATTTGCTGATTATTCGATTTTCGTGCGATGTGTGGCACGGAGCGCCGTCTTGTTGAAACCAAATATCGTACAAGTCTTCCGCTTCAATTTCCTCGAAGAACCAATCACTTAACATTGCCCGGTAGCGCTCACCATTCACGGTCACGGTGGTTCCTTCTTCATTTTCAAAGAAAAATGGACCAATGAGGCCTCGAGACCAAAATGCGCACCAAACGGTGACGCGTGGTGGTAGAAATATGCTTCATTCGAAAAGATGATTTTTCGGTAAAATTCATCATCAATTGGCTTTAGCTGCTGCACCAATTGAACTTTGTATGGCTTCATGGCAAGGTCTTTATGCAAATTTCGCATCAAAGAAGTGCGCGAAATGTCCAATTGTTGAGATTGAAGGTGAGTTGACGTCGATGGTTGTTCTTGCACTTTTCCAGCAACCGCAGCAATGTTTTCGGTCGTGGCTTACCGGACGAGTACGTACACGAGTTGGTTTATCCACCAACATTGCAGTTTCACGAACTCGCTTCACGAATTGAATTGAATTGAATAGTTCAAATTCCAAATACTAAATGGACCACCCTGTATATGTAGTGGCTATTGCCTAGCAAGACAACAGAATTCCTGGAGAATAAAAAAAAAAAAAACTAAACTAAACTAATCTGAGTAGGCTTTGCGAAGGCGCTAGGTCATGACTTTCGAGCAAATTTTTGTAAACTCAGTCGAGAAAGTACAGTCGGAGACTGTTGGTCGAGACGGAAATATTTTTATTTTTCCTAATTATCTGGTTTTTTTTTTAAATTTATTTTTATAATGATTTATTATCTTCCACATTAAAGTGTACTAGCGAAGGGTGTAAGAAAGCTAATGGAAGTGCCCTTAGCAAACAGCTTATTTTACACTGTTCAATAGTTTTGATTCATCCAATTTATAAGGACGTCCATTTTGATTTGAGTAATAAAATTTCGTTCATTCGTCCCAGGGTAATAAGTTCCTTCAGATCCTGCCAAGCTGCAGTGGGAGCTAGTTGCTTAAGTCCCTTATATACATATATACGTTTTTTTTATCATACAGCAGGATGTACTATTAACTCCACCTGCTTATTGACCAATTTTCCAGTAAGAGTCTAAATATTTTTTTTTTGCCTTGACTTGTATTTTTGGAATGAAATCTTAGTTTTAGTTTGTTAATAAATGGAAAAAAGCAATTTTATCATCTTGTCTTCATTTAATGAATAATCTCTCATCGTCATTTCCTCATAGTCTAAGCTCGCATCAGAAGTGTCATCCAAATCAAATCGAATGATCAAAACTAATGCAAAAATGCTCTTATCAGAACAACTTTCTGTGAGTTTACTAACAATCGATCATTTGGCTTTAAGGTTCGCAGCTATTCAAGTGATATGGGCCGTAAATTGTTCTTAAGCTGATTTCTAGTATGAGTTACTTCCTCTTAAAACCAAGCAGACATTTTAAATCTAAGTACACTTACAACAAACTTGAATGAAAAACAAAACTATTAGGAGATAAACAAAATGACAAATAAGACATGAGTGAATTAGTCGGAAATAAAAACACAAATTACTATAAGAGTTTTTAAAATCACTTTTTCCAAATGAAAGACGATACAAGGGACACAAACTCTTTACTCTTCACTCTAATCAACCACATAAAACTGACTGCTTCGGCTCGGCTGAAGTTTATATACCCTCGCAGATCGAATTATTTATATAAATAAGGTGTCGAAGTGATTTTCACACAGCAATTTAGTTTTCGCTTCGAACTCTGCTACCTGAGTTATTTTCCAAAATAACCAATAGATGGCGCCTCTTTTGTTCTGGCAAGTTCAAAGACGCTATCATTAAAACAAAATAGTTTTTCTCAACAGAACTAGTTTTTCGACCCATCCGTTTCTATTGCAGCTGAATGCTATAGTCATCCGATTTTAACAAAACTTTTAGAATTGTGTGAAAGCATACAAAATAAAGAAATGCCAATTTTTAGAACATTTCCATTGAAAACCAAAAAGTTTTTCTAACTAACACTTTATTTTAGACCTTACTTTTCTATGACAGGTTTAATGGTTAATGGCGCAATTAATCTTCATCTGTCGCAATGGCAGATGTTACGGAAAAATAACATTATACCTTAACGAAACTGACTGGAAAACTTCCCTTTTCGGTCACATTTGGCATTGTAGGTAAAAAATTAACTGCTATTCCCTATTTTTAGGGTAAAAGGGTAAACCCTTATATAAAGGAGACTTCAAGTTGGATGAATTTGAAAACACTTAATTGACTAACTATTGGCCAATTTTATGTTCATAAAGATCTGATTACTTTTAAAATTCAAGTTTCTTTCAATATAAAGCATTCCAACTTACGTAAACAATTTTCCAAATAAAAAAGAGTAACTAATTTTGAATTATGTGGTCATCAGTCATTCAGTTTCTGTTGTCGGAAAAAACACACTTTAAATAGCCGAAGTCAACAAAAATATCACCAAAAATTATTCGATATATCGCCTGGGAAGTATATTCGATAAAGATAGATCGTACCGTAACGATATTACGATATTATTTTCGGCATCTCTATACTGCTAAACTTTGAAATAAACTATCGCAAATTATTCTTTGATGTTTTTAAGGTGAAATAAACCATTTTGAGTACACGGCACAGTGGAAGAAATGGCCTATTTAGCGGCGTTTAATTCAAAATGTGTAAATGCTCCAATTTGTTTTAATTTTCGATAGTCAATAGGCTACTGAATTTATCGATAATATTGGTTCTGTGTTAACTTGCACATTGGAACAGCTGTGAGCTGCTGAACATAAAATATGTTTTCACAGCTGCTGAGCTTCCTTTTTTGCGCCACTTTTTATCGTTCGCTACAATCTTCGTTAATCTAATTAAAGTGCGGTTTTTTGCAGTCTGCGGTTAGTATGTGTTATTAAAAAAGTATTTTTGTTCTGTGTGTAACATGTTATTGTTCTAATGAGCAGTTGAAGTACCCTTTTTCAGGTTCCCTTAAAAAATGTCACATTCGGGTGTGTCCCAGAAATCTCTAGAGATTTGCTTATAAGCGGTTTCATTTCGAAATAAAACTGCTTGCCTTAATATGTGAAGTGTCTTTAAAATGCTAGGCTACTAGATTAGATGACAAAAGTTGAGAGATTTGAAACCGACTGCTCAAGGTAATGCAGATTTGATGCGTATTTTTGCATAGTTGAATTAAAAATTTCTTCGTTTATACGAAAATCTCGAGAGATTTCTGGGACACACCCGATTGTATACTTTGTTTTTTTCTTTCTAAAATGGATTTTTTCGGTTTCAAAATTATCCTTTTTTACCATTTGGCATAATGAGGTAGTGCCTTGTAACAAATTTTTTGCAATGGAAGCGCACACATTTAATAACATTATTGATATGTCTGAATTTCCCGATAACCAATTGGCTGATATTAGTAGTAAACTTAGAACGTTTAATTACCATTTAATGGAAAGATGGAAAAAAGCCAAAAGGTGCCTTGAGCTTTTCGTAAAAAACAAAACGAAGAATGGTTGGATGGAGACCTTGTGTTGCTGGATCCAAGCTCTTAAAAAGAAAGTTGGACGACCAGCTAAAGAATTTGATACCTGCTCCGCTAAAAACCAGTTTCGCAAGGTTTCTGAACTTTTTAATGAATCATCCTGCAGCGAACTTATGGTGGCAACGCAAGCTAGCCTATACAAAGCTGGAAAAAGAAGCGCATCCCAAGTTTTATCGCTATTAGATAAAAATGATGAAATAAGTGCAAAAATTAAGAAATGCGTAGAAGGTGAAAATGAACTTCCTTTAAAATATACTCCGGACGAAACCTTGAGTCTGTTCATCAATGGAGATTTTACAAAGCACTCTTACAAACTAATGCAAGTCGGAGCCAAAGCTGGAAATGCCAACATTTATCCATGTTAGTGTTATCCTTGCAAAATATCAATTGCTGATGATATCGCTGAAGGTACCAGGCCTGGCCAAATAGGGAGGACAGAGAACTATGTCTGTCCCTCTCTGACAGTGGTGATTGACTTCGGCAAGCATTCGGTGTGAATCGGCGAGTGACTTCGGGCCCAAGGGGCCATGGCTGGCCAGGCCTGCAGTATACAGATCTTGGTTATTTCAACATTTGCTAGGACCATTGAAGCATATCACAGTTTGTTTAAAAACGTAATCGATGAAAATAGCTCAAAGTTAGCTGTGACAATGATAGATGGCAAAATTTTTGCTGCATCACAAACGCGTGGAATTTGTAGAGCGACGCCGAAAGTAATGAACGATCTGGATTCGATCAAAAAACAACCAGTAAAAGAAAACTTGTTCGAATATAACTTATCGACCATTCGTTCGTGGATTCGCTGTTTTGAGTATGTCAAACATATTTCCTACAGGCTTCCCATTGAAACGTGGCAGGTTCGCGGCTCAAATAAGAAGATCTTTGAAGAAAGAAAAGAATTCACAGAGCTCAAGAAGACATTCCTATGACTGGTTGTGGAAATACAAACAACGGCAACACATCGAGAAGGTTTTTCCAACAGCCTGAGCTGGCTTCTGAAATAACTGGGGCTAGTGATGCAATTATTAAAAGATTTGGAGTTATTCTGCGAGCTATAGCTTGTGGCTACGATCTAGATGTAGATGCTTTTCGGCAATTTTGATTGAATACTCGTGGTTTACAAAATTGTAATACATGGAGCTGTCATAATAGGCAATGTTGGACTACCAATTGGCATGATGTCGGAGGAAGCCCTGAAGGCTAGGAATAAGAACCTTTGCAATTTTCGATTGTTTCACACTCAGAAAACTTCAAGAACTGATACAATGGAGGACCTATTACATGCACTCCTCTTTTCTTTGTACCCTTTAATTTCTTCACAGTCTGCAGCTACATCCACGGGTTCAAAACAAAAAAAATTTGGAAAATTTTCATTAGAATTTTAAACAAAAGACTAACCAACTCTAATGTTTTTGCTTTGCATACCTTTGGGCAGTCGACAGTTTTGTTGTTTGGAGCACAAGTATTCATTTGAAGTTAAGAAATATAGCTTTACGATAATATCAAAGAGAGTCAAAACAAATGTATAGGTTCCCCACAAAACGTGCCTTAATATGGTCAAAATAGGCAAATTCCAAACTTCATTATTTTTGGACTTGGACTTACCAAAATCTTCCTCAAACTGCAGTGGAACGTTGGGCTGGTCTAGACGGTGGTTCTGTGGTTTACACTGGCTGCTGCTGCTGCTGCTGTATTGGGTGCGCGTCAGTTGCTCCTGATAATGTTTCCATTTCCTGCGACCCATAAATTCTTCAGCAACGCGTTCTAAGCCTAAAAATAAAAAACAAACATGGAAACAAAAGTTCAGGTTAATCAGAAATTCAGAGAATTACACACATGTGAGGGCTATTAAAAAATTGCTTTGCTTTTTATTCAGAATTCAAGAATTTTCTATAAGTTGATTTGCTTAATAAACTATAATTTGCCTGCGGTGGCAATTATTCAATTTTTCTTTTTCTTTTGGTCCTTGGGAATTTGTGCAGACAGCAATTGCTTAATTGAAATGTAATGCAATGCAAAAAAAAAAATATGGAAAAAAGGAAATGCTGGAATTGGCATACGCCGCGTATGCGTAATTATTATATACACATCAGGTGAGTGTGCGAGCGGAAAATTGATAGATTTGTGTGTGTTTGGGGCGGCCCGTGGCTGTTTGCATTTGGAATTGCAGTACGCGAGCCTTGGCGACTGTCTAATTGCCACAAAAGTTATGCAATTTAAGTGCAAAGTGCATGGGGCCACTTCAATCGCCAGGCATGCGTGCCTCAAAAGCAAAAGTTTTGCGCATATGGCAAAAGGCTACGCGTCAACTCACACGAAATGCGAATTAAAAACAAAAAAAAAAAACAAAATGGAAATAAATAAAAATGGGCGCCTTGGAATCCTGCACTGAAATTGCAACTGTTAATTTTGGTGCGCGAAACATTTGAAAAATATTTAACAACCGGAAGTTGGCTGCGCCATGTCCTGATTGTGCAAAAGTGCGTGCGTATGGTGCGTGCATTGCCAAGTGACGACGCACTGCAGCAGCAGCAGCTGCTCATTCCGGCGCAAAAGTGGAGCGGCATGTTCAAACTTTTGCAGTGTAAAAATTGCATTGCAGTTGTTGTTGTTGTTCTTGTTGAGCGCTCAAATAAACAGGGTCGTCGTCGTCGTCGTCCTCGTCGTAGTCGTCCTCCTCGTCACCGTCGAGTTAGCGCTTCGGGGGTTGTGCCACGTCGCCGTCACCGCCGCACGCACCAAAAAAAAAGGCGAAAAAAACGAGGTGAATGCACGCGCGGGACCTGCGAATCTTCAACTTTAAAATGCAGCCAGCCCACAGATACAGACACACGTGCATTTTGTTTACACACAAAAGAGGGGAAGGCAAGGAAGTTGTCCTCGAATCGCTCATACTCTGGTTAATTGCCAAATTAAATTTTCATACACTTAAATTTTTGATAGAAAACGAAAAATTTTCAATTTCAAATCGAACGACTTGGTTTTTCATTTATTTTCTGCCAAGAATTACTCTTTGATGTGTAGCGAATGTGATTAGAAAGCCATTTTCGATTACACTTTCGGAAACCAGTATTGGTTTTTGAGTATCAAAATGATACTAGAAAATGTCAAATTGATATTTTGAGTATTAATTTTATCCTTAAACTTTTCATTTAATTAGAGTAATAGTAGTAATGCAACATCAGCTAGCATATGAGCGTTCCCCAGCGCCCGGGGGCGATACACTCGGAATTGATACCGACTGCTTGCCAAATAAGCATCAGCGAGTGTTGGAGGACAAGACCCTCGAGAACCCTGATATAGAGCCTTAAGTGTGAGAGACCAATGTTCCCATACTCAAGGTTAAGGTAGATAAAAAGAATTTTGTAATAGTTCAAAAGAAATATACAAAAAAGTAAGGATTTAATGTGTTACTGTTAAGGTAAATTTGATAAGAAAACATATAAAATTTATCAACTCTAGTATCAAAATTATATTAAAAGTTTAACAATTAAAATATCAAATTGATAAGAGCTAGTATCAAAATGATACTATGAAATTAACAAAAAAAGTATCAATCTGATATAATTCAGTATCAATTTGATATCCTCGAAATTTCATTTCAATACTTTCGTAAAGGAAATGATACTCAATAATATCAAATTGATGACTTAATAGTATCGTTTTGATGATTACTTTTTTTTGGGTGCAATGGCAAATTGTAAGGACAAATTCGTGTTAAAATAATTCAAATTATCTATTACACCCTTTTATGGCATGGCATTATAAGAGTTTTTCGAACACAATCCATGATATGTAGTTCTCAATTGATTTGTAGTTACTTGGAGTTCACAATGATAATTTTCAATAAATATAGTATTTAAATTATAAAGAGTGAATGGCAATGGCTATAGCCGTCAGCCAGTGCTCGATGAAGCCATCTTTCTAGGACGAAAAATTCTGTAGTCAAAAAACTTTCAGACCAGTTGATAGCTGTTCCGCATTCCGTAAATCAACAATACAAATCGTTTTCAAAAGTTGGGCCCTACAAAGGGGCCAAAATCTTCACCAAATATGTTGCCTTTAACTCAAAATAAGAACCAAAAATTTCTCCAAAATGTTACGCACAAATGTTTTAAAAGTCATATTTTTGTGTGTGGTTAAAGTTGTTATAATCGATGTTTTGGCGAGAACAGCACCAACCGTAACTAATAACCTCCCAATCCATAATCAATCAAATTGTCAAAGTTTTCACTTATATTAAGTTTATGTGTACTCAAGAAATTATTTTTGATGTAAATACAATAAACTACAAAGTAGAGAAACCCGTTCTTCCACTGTTTTCGGTCACTTGACAAAATTTAATATTTTGAGCGGGTCACACTGAAACTTGCGCTCAGCCCAATCGTAATTAACTATCAATTCTGCAGTCGAAAAATATAGCTGATGCGGGTACTAGTTAAGTCATAAACACGATTTAAGGCCGTTTTAGACTGTTTTAAAAGTTTTGACAATATTTTTAGTTTAGCGGTTACATTTGAACATTGTTGTTTCAGAAACTTTCAGGTCTGTTTCAAAGTCCAAAAATGCGGTGAAGAATAATTGAGGAGGTTGAACAAAAATTGATCTAGTATATGTACTTATGGGTTCATTTTTCTATACAAAAGTGGAAATTCGGAAAGGGCGCCCTCTGAACGGATTCCTTTTGAATTATGGATAATACATTTTTAAGCTTACAAAAATTATTTTAGTTAGCTTTAATGGGCGAGACGAGGCCACAAAAAGCTGCATTAAAATTTCATCAGTAAAATCTGGAAAATATTTCGAAATTGTTAAAAATATTTACCAAACTTAAACAAAAAAAATGAAAAACGAATATACTGAACTCTTGGTTGTTTACCAGTTTTTAAGTTAGAGAGGCTGTCTTGCAAAAGATATGTACTGACTGTTATTTATTTCGCCCTCCAACTGCTCAATTTCTTGAGCAGGGATGGTTACAGTCACCTTTCGGCCGCGTAGGTAACAATACAAATGAAGAAAATAGTTCGGTGTATGATGCACACGAAATCATTCGTCTCACAGTAAGAAGTTTCACGCAAAGAATCTCGTACGAGGAGAAAGAGAAAATAGACACATCCAAAGTTGTTGTTGTAGCAATTTCGTTATGCGTAAGTCCACAACAGCGAATGCGGCTGGCGCGTATAGGGTGCAGGCATCCCTGGTATAAGGACTTCGCCTTCCACGTCTGACTTCATTCGGGTCTTACGAGTAATAGAACGAAATGCATATAGATGGTTCGATCGCGGCTTCAGACAAATTTTGAAGCAAAATTTTATTTCTTCTTTTCTTCTGTAATTTTTGTATAAAAATTTTACTTTAAACTAGGTATGGAGATACTTCCGAAAAGTCCGCGAAATCTCTGTCAATATTTTTGTTGATTGCAAGAACGAAAGGGTGGCTCAATGGCTAGAGGGCGCGACCGCTGTGCATGAGGTTGTGGGTTCGATCCCGCCTCGGAACATCTAATGAAAAGTTTTTTTCTTTGAATAAAACTTTACACCCGACCACACCTCTTTGCTGTTGCAGTAATTAGCCATGAAAAGCTTCTCAAACTGCCGTTCGGGTTCGGCGTTAAACTGTAGGTCCCTTTCTCTTGTGCTAAAATTAGAAGCGCACAAGCCAAGAGATTGAGAGAGGCTCGGCTTTGGCCCTTTGGGGCTGTGTCATCTTGACAAGCTAATTTTACTTAAGAACGAAATAAGGCGCCCATCACTAGTTTCATAGACGCTCAAATCTAATGGTTTTGTTTACAAACTTAACTTGGAGAGAAATTTATAGTAAATAAACTGCGATGATTTTTGTTGGTTGCCAATGCTGCAACAATCGCTACAATAGCGTTATGTGAGTTGCAAGAAGCGGTACTGAAGGCAACCAGTGTTCGACATTAATAGATTTACTATTACTTGCAGAAAAGTTTTGAGATGTAAAAAGTAAATAAAAAAATGGTGTTTAGGTCTATCGTGACCCTAATTTTTTTATTTTTTCAATAATTTGCTTAAAAAGGCAAATGGTGATCAATGGAAATGACAGAAAAAGGGCCTAATTCGACTGTTTAGAAGATGTCGTATGGGACTTGAGGCGATAAAGGAGTCCCAAGTCCGACCATTGAGAAGTTGTGCTTATCCGCTAGAAATACGGAATCGCCGACGTGCAATCCATTCAATCTAATGAGTACAATCACTTCGAGCTGGGCCCAAGTTCCTCGTCATCAGTCATTTCGTAGGAGGAATTATAGATTCTCTTTAAAAGAATTGAGACGAATTCGCTTATATGTACGACAAGTCTGGCAAAAAAGACTCTCTTTTGCGTATAAATGCAACCACTGTTCAGTGGCAGCTGATCTGTTCACATTGCCGACCCGTGAGACTGCGAAATTGAAGCCAATTGATCATGTTTGGCTTCCACTAAAAAGTTGCACCATTCTGGTTCTATTTGTTTAATATTCCCTCAAACATAATGTACAATTTGTGCTACTCTCAGTTAGGGTATGCGCAAAAACCTTACGCATATATAATAAAATGATAGGGGGATGGACTGCCAGGCCGCCAGCCAGCAAGAAGTTGCATACAATGCGGCACACGCACCCAGGCACGCATCGCATCATGTGTTTGCGTGTGTGTGTGTGTTTTGTTGAGCGACACACATTGCGTATGACGATGACGTAGACGGCCGCAAGGCGGGATTTTTAATGCTGTTGCAGTTGCAGGTTCTGGTGCCAAGCAAGCGCCTGAAAGTATGCTAAATACATTTTTTTCTCGTCTTATTCCGCATAAAAAAGTGCAGGTCGTCGGTTTAGACGATGTCGATGGCAGGCCTGACCTGTGTGTGTGTGTTCAAGGCAATGCAACGTGACAAGCCAGTTGCAGGTAGGGGGTTGAGTTGGGTTGGGTTATGTCTGCCTAACTGTCAGTCTGTTAGTCTGTATGCTTGTCTATTTGTTTGTTTGTTTTGGGGTCGTGGCGGTTTTGCGGCCGCACTAAAATCTACAAAAAACGAAAGTGCGTTTAATCAAAGTGAGGCTATTAAAGCCAAATGACTGTCCCATGGGACGTATGATTAATATGCATTATGTTAGGTGGGCCACCACCCCACCCCCCCAAAAAAAAGCAATTAAACACGAAAACTCATTTTGAAAGGCAACCAACTCAAACAAACATACAAATGCAAATGGCATGCGCCATGAGAGACAACCAGCCAACGCATGAAAAGTGGCAAAAGAAATGAACGAAAAAAAAAATGCAATTATCGATTAATGTGCCACATTATATGGCTCATATATATAAGCATGTGTGTGTGTGTGTGCCTGTCGGTAGATAAGCCCTTATGTATACATAGCCTGCATGCAAGTGTACGTATGTATGTATGTGTGTTTGCCAAAAGTCATTAAAAATTTTCCGCTTTTTTCCTCATTTTATTTAATGCTCATCCTTTAATTTCTTTCCCCGTACCCGAATGTGTCATTTTGAGCAGTTGTTGTTGCTGTTGCCACTGGCTGTCCAGCCAGTTATATAAGCAAATTATAGTAATGATATACGTATACATAATGTACACACTCTTTTGTTGCACATAATGGTACTTGGGCCCTTTTTGTTCTTTTTTGGCATGCAGTGAAATGAGGGGGAAATTGCAGTTTTTTTTCCATACCTGACACAAGCCGACGCCAACAATAACTAAATATACAATATCTTGACATTTCTTATGAAATTTTCGTGGCTCGTGTTTAGTTTGGTAATACGAATGCGTGCCATAATCAAATGTCAAATGGTGACATGGAAAAAACAAAACCTTGAAGTTACATACGTACAATACCTTCATTTAGACTATTAATAAGTGTAAAGCACACATGCATTTCTTCTCAGATAGTTATAGTTTCATAACAGGTGTAATAGTAATGGTAAAACGTGGAAATTGGCTCAGTGGTTGGCTTCCAACGAACTTGTACAGTTAATCAACTCCTAGTAAAGTGGGGGGATTTATCAGATGAACAATAGCGGAACTATAAGTAAAAGAAATACGTCGAAGCTTAGGCAGTCGTCTCATCATTTGTAGCAACTCCACGCTTTACATTTATCAATTATGTCAGTTCTAATTTCTCACTGCTATAAGCTTTTCCTAAGCTGAGATAAGATCTGTAAAACATTGCTCCAAGAAAAGCATTAATCTAGAATTTTCATCCATGTACGAAATTATCATTATAAGTTCGATTTTAGTACCAAAATTCTTGATTTGTAACATTTTTACAAAATTTGGAACTTTTTTAGGTTTTCCTGAATTTATCTTTGTCAGTCGACAAACTTAAATCAATCCAAATTAAGTCTTGAAATAAGAAATTGCTTACTTATGGTATAATAAATACAGGGTGGTCCACTTAATCCATCGGCTTCTGGCAACCCTATAGCTTATATTCTATGGAACAGTACACGCCCCCATAACTTACTGTTATCGTGTAGCTTGATATTGAGAACATGTTTTCAACTGTGAAAAGAATTAACAAGAGCCATAAGGTCGTAAACAAGAAAAATTGAAATGAAACCCCTCTATTGTTCACTTCTTTACGACCGAAAATGGGCCGAAAATGCTGCCGAACGTTAGAGCAACCGTAACCATGAATGGTAAGCGTTATTGGGCCTTAATCGGGGGTGTCCTGGAAATCTCTAGAGATTTTGGCTTTAGTTGGTTTGCAATTCGCTAGAGAAATCCGTCAGTGTCCCAGAACTTCGAGAGATTTCGTTTTCTTCGAAAGTCTAGTTCGAAAGTCGGGTTCGAAAGGTGTGTGTATAAGATTATGGTTCTACTACAAAAACAGTGATATATTGCCTGGCTTCGTGAATTCGCTATTGGTTGGTTAGTGTATTGGCTGGCTTGTGTATTGGTTGTTTCACCAAAATCTCCCAACAAAACACAAGAGGTTTGAAACCAACCGAAAGAGATTTCTAGGACGCCGAGAATTGGTTTTGGGTTGGAATTTGTTTGGAAGAGATTTCTGGGACACCGCCGAATGAGTGCTTTTGTCAGGACAATTCTAAGTGCTAGCGACATGGACAACTGTTGGTTTCAACAGAACGGCGCCACAGCTCACTTAGCAAGATCTATAATCGCTTTAAGGTTTCCATTGGTTCTTGGTCACCTAATTAAAAAAAAAAAATGTGATTTTGACTGGCCTCCCCGATCGCTTGACTTAACCTCTTCACACTTCCTTTTATGGGGTTATTTGCAGTGAAAAGTTTATTTGAATAAAAAATAAGAGTCGGTACCCGGCAAGCCTTAATAGTTAACATTCGACATGAAATGGCCGCTATTCAGACCAAAACAATTCTATAGGTAAAATGCAGAAAAACGAGATAAAAGTCGCAATGCTAGTGTGTGCGCCCGCTTTGCAATAGGTTGAGTTTTCGATAATGAAAAGTTTTTTCTTTAAATAAACTTACACACCCGGTCGCCTTCACTAGCTGTTGGCGCCAACTTTGAAGTAACCAGCCATGAAAAAGTTTTTAAAACTGCAGATCGTATTCGCGGATCAGATTGAGAAGAGCTCGGCTTTGGCTCTTTGGGTTGTATCAAGCCAAAAACACTATTATTTTATTATAACCAACTTCCAATGTTTCGGGATGAATAAGTAGCACGTGTCCAACTCTTCATTAAAGAAAAGCAAGAAGAATACAAATAAGTATTTAAGACAAACTATGAATACTCTATAGTAACTCTGATTGTGTTGAATAAATGCCCAAAGTTTTAATTCCATTAAGCAAAGCTCACATCACAAACTGTTAAGAACTCTACATACCTATTCGAAGGTCTATGTCAAATCTTAGATCTCTAAGTTAAGCGATTTGATCTTTGGGGGTGATAATCAGTCAGTCGGGCTAAAGTCGGACATTCATCTAAAATGAATGCAACAAACAATATTCAAGTCCTTGAATCGGCCTTCCCTTTTTTCAATTTTTAAACAAATTTCTTGGACTTATGAGCAAGATATTGCTGCAATACATACCGGAAAAGCAGTCAAAGAATGCAGTTTATACAGTGGTCGCCTTATTCTCCTGACATAAATATCATGTAAAACGTATTCTTTCGCGTAAGCTATACGACTCCGGCCAACAATATAAAAATGATCATTGATTGGTGCAATTAAGGAAATTGAACTAAAAGATCGAGTCCAATTTCGGAAAAAGGGAAGATCTACCAAATACTAACCAGTTCAAAAGTAGATTTTTTTTTAATTAGAGAAAAGTTAAGTTGGGCTTCGCCATTGTTTATATTCCCTTGCAGCACGTACAAAATGTTTTTAAACAATAGTTTCATTTTCGCTTTGAACAATGTTAGCTGACTGGTTTCCTAAGCTGACCAATAGATGGCGCCTCTTCTGTGACCTCTTTTTTATATGAAAGCTATTCGATATAATCATACGATTTTCATCCAAGTCGGCAAAGTTATGCCGAAGCAGATAATATTTATATCTGGCCAGTTTAAAGACGCTACAATTGAAAACAAATAAGTTTTTTTTTCCAAGAACTAAATTCTCGATCGATCGTTCCTATGACAGCAATATGCTATAGTCATCTAATCCGGCTGGTTCCGACAAATGTGCAGCGTATTTGTACTAAAAGACTTCGTGCAAAGTTTGGTCAAGATAGCTTTAAAACTGACGGAGAAGATAGCACAGAAACAGACGGACAGACGGAGGTAGCTTAATCAACTCAGCTCGTCGTGCTGATCAAGAATGTATATACTTTATGTGGTCGAAGATGCTTCCTTCAGTGCGTTACAAACATCCGGACAATTTTATAATACCCTCTGCAAGGGTATGAAAAAGGCGCCTATCAATGAACTTAACTTAAAGTTATTCCGACATAGGGAAACACAATGGTTAGAGGGCGACGGACAGACTCCGAGAGCAAGTTTTGACCCAACGAAAGCTCAGCGAGAGCGAACAGCTGATTCATTTTTATACCCTGTTTCCATTGAAAATGGGAAAAGGGGGATCATGAAGTTGTTCAAAAGTATGTAACAGATAGAAGGAAGCATTTGCGACCCTATAAAGTATATATATTCTTGATCAGCATCAACAGCCGAGTCGATTTAGCCATGGCCGTCTGTCCGTCCGTCTGTCCGTATGAGCGCGTGTTTCTCAGAGACTATAAGAGCTAGAGACACAAATTTTTGCATGTAGATAGGTGTATATCCGATTCAATACGAGTTTGTTTCAGATTAGGAAAATTCTTCCCCCTCCCCCCTTCAAGCGCAAAAAACTGTCAGAGCCACAATTTTTAAGATAGACCTTCCAACTTTGCATATATAAAGTAAGGCCCAATATCTATCTATTCTGAAAAGATCACTAAGATCGGACAATAAACACCGAAGTTATATACGAATCAATTTTGCTTGTGGGAGAGGGGGGGTCTTGCATTGTCAGTTATCGCGCGCGGCCGCATGCCATGCATTTGTGTGTATGTGTGAGTGTGTGTGTATGTAAAGAAAAAACACACGAAATCAAGGGAACAGGGTATTTTGTAGTCGGGGCACTCGACTGCAGCTCCCTTACTTGTTCTGTATAAACTTGACGTCGCAGCAGGCTGTTTATCTGTGTCTCAGTGTTTTATGATTTTGAAAGGTTAGTTGGAAACTAAAAGTTAAAAAATATTATCAGTATATCATTTTCCATCAGTAACCCAGTCAGGTTTGTCGGAACGAGGTTCCTAAAAGAATGCCATCGGGCACACTTCCTTTTGCAGTAGCAGAAGGCATATAATCTGTATAAAAACTAATGCAGGTTCCTTTTGGCAGTAGGTTAGAAGCGAAGAAGTGTGTACAACATGCAAACGTCCCTTCTAATGGAACTCATGCAGCACCCGTGTTATTGGAAACCAAAATGCGAAATGAGGCCCGAACGATTGACGGCCTTTCGCTTTTTCCAGACATGTTCTTTTTGTCGTATGTTAGAAGGCATAAAATCTGAATAGGATGCAAACGTCCCTTCTAAAGGCACGCGTGCAGCATGACACAGAGACAGCCGACCGTTTTTACGAGGTTGAACCAACAACAACAACCCATGCAAACGTAGCTTCTAATAGAACAGTTCCTGCTGCGTTTCGCCCCTATACAAAAGCGAAAGGAAGTCTGCAGGATTTTGCAACTACTTCTTAGTGGTAAAAGTTGTATACGAGATGTGCTTCTGGCATGCAGTCAAGTCCGACAGGGAATTTCAATTGCGTGTGCGTGTGTGTTACAGTGAACAATGCTACCAAAAAGAAGGTGCACTGAGAAAACAAAGCACTAAAACCGAAAGTTTTTAAAAAAATTAAAAAAAAAATATTCTTAAAAGCATTTTATGCCATATAAAATTAAAAAAGCTGCATTTGTAAATGGCAAATATTTGTTTTGAAAAGAAAATCAAAAGCATTTTAGGGCCCAAATCTGGGTCTGGAAATGTTTTTAAATGGAAAAGTCTCCATACAAATTACAAAATGTGTATTTTTATGTTATTTCAATTTAAGATCAACTCACAAAACTCCTCTGAAGATCTTTTGACTCTTCCGAAAGATCTAGACTCTTCTAAAGTCAAGACTCGCCCTTCCGAATTTGAGTCGTATTACCTATCAGTTTCGACTCAGTTTCGAGGCGTTTTTCAAACATCAGATAAGACAGCACCGTTAGTAGAAGCAGAAAGACAAACAACAATCTATCATCACCCGCGCATACGCACGTTTGTATCATTTCAAGAATCACAGAAATCTTCAGTCTCTCTTTAATCCATCGACTAAAAAGCTCCTCAAGTGATTTTTGTAAAAACGATCTTCCAATCCTATGGCAATCACAAGAGTGTCGCAATGCATCTTCTCAATCACAAGAGGCACGAGCTTTTCGAAATCAACAAGAACAATTGGAACGGAAACAAGCGAGCAAGAATTGACCGGCAACGTCACGAGTATAACGAGCAGATATCGAATATCGAATATTGGTGCTATAGACAAAGAATGTCCCAATTGTCACGCGCTAAAATTAAAAAACAAGTAAGAAACTTGGTCAAGACCAACTAAAATATACTCTGTACACCTTGCTTAGTTTGAATTTAGATGCAGCAGAAGCAGATGAAAGCAGCGCTGATACTGCGTTTGCAGCAGCGAAGTTTCCTTTGCTTATAACTTGACTAACGTTCATCCGAGCTTTACCAATTCTTGGGCGGATCGATAAAGAATCCCGATTCACCTTCTATCTATAAAACTTCCGGAGGCATGACGTCCCATACATGTCAAACCTCTATCTCTCACCATCTCTGAGATATGTTTGTTCATACGGACGGACGGAAAGACAGACAAACGGACATGGCTATATCTTAAGAAATCCTATGACTTTATAAGACTTTGTTAGTCCAAAATAAAAGTAGTTTTTAAAGCTTATAAAACTAACCACATTGCAATAGTCACCGTTTAAGTCATGACTATTTCGACACTCTTTCGCTATTTATGCAAAAGCCACTTTAAAGTTGCACCCACGAATAATTAAAATATCTAAAAATCCACTAAAAATACTTTAATTATAAATTCAACGGACTACTTATTGTTGTTGTTGTTGCTGCTGCTGCAGCTCTACCCTTTCGCACGCCATCGCGTTTTGCATAACATTTTGAGTAATGTATAATGTCAACGTACTTCCACATGTTGGTGGCTAATGCGGAGGGGGAGAGTCTTTGTGCTGCTGTCGGCCGGCAACAAGAAAATGCTTAAAAAAAGGCCAAGTTGAAAAGCCAAAAGTACAAAAAAAAAAGAAAAAAATGGAAATGCGTGGAAATGAATGGCAAACGAAGTGAAGTTGGGTCCTATGTTTTTTGAGGGTCTTGTTAAATGTTGTGTGCAATGAAAGGGACATGCGATTTGCGGCCACAAGGCGGTTTGCATGAGTGTGTGTGTGTGTGGGGAAAACGCTTTCGGCCAAACTGTCCACCTTCATAGCAATGCAAGGCGCCAAAACGGCAGCGTCGAAATGTAAATGAATTGCACCAAATGCAAGGACATACGCAGCAACACACGCACACACACGCAGGACGAAACTAAGCAGCGTTGACAGCAACCCTTTCACAACCAAAACGCAACCTACCCCAAAATAAAAAGTAGAAGCAAAACTTGTCGCATATGGCAATTTACATACTGACAACATCAATACACACATTCATAAGCGCTTCTAAGTGTGTGTGTGTGTGCGTGTGTGTAGTTTGGGCTTTTTGTGTGTCACTTTGGCTTAGAAATTGTCGTCGTCGTTGCGGCTGCATGTAAAATTAGAAGCCGCAAATAAATTCGATTGCCCCGCTCGGCTTGCCTCGCCACAATTCGGCTCACATGCTCGTCTTGTTATGGTTGTTGTTGTGTTTTTGGCGTGGGTGCCCCTATGTTTCGTGCTAGCGTTGTCTCACTCTAATGCGCTTTCGCATGCACTTTTCGGCCTGCATGCAATTTGATTGGCTGGCCTGCCATTTTTCGGCACAAAAAAAAACGAAATTTTTGTTTTTCCCAGGTTCTGTTCGATTGCATTTGATTGCATGTTTGTTTAGCTCTTCAAGTGTGTGCTGCAATTGGTGGGCTCCGTTTCGGGAGTCGCTTAACCAAAAAAGGAAACTATTGTGAATTTGGCAATTGGTAGAACATGGGGCGGGCCACCACCGCCACCCGGCAAATTGAAGTGGCCGTAATTGATGTGCTAAGTGCTTATGCCGAGAGGGTTTGTTGGGCCATAGCTAATTGCCGGTGTCCGATTGCTGATTGAAGGGTAATTTCGGCTAAGGGAGTCGCAATTATTGTAGACTGTGTTCAAGGGCTGAGTGAAAACATTTGAAAAATCCATATTGTAACACATTTATCAAAATTAGAAGTACTATTCACATTTGTTTTGAAGGCTTAGCCTATGAAGCCTATGATTAAGGAATTCTTTGTTAAAAAGTACTCTTATATAGCTTTTATGCAAATACTTTCAGTCGAATTTTCACACTTTATTATCAAGAGGTAATCAAAATTATCCCTGTAAACATTTTTTAATGCGGAAGATAAAATTATTATGCTTTTAGCAGGTTGGTTAAGTAGTTTCACATACTCATCTCCATACCTTTTGGTTCTCAGCGCTCATTTAGAAGGCTTGTACCCCAGTGCAGTGGTGGGCTCTTTCCTAAAATTGAAAGTTTAGAGCTATATTCACCATTCTTAAGGCAAAAATTGTCTAAAAAGTATATTTTAGGTCATAAAAACCAGTTTCCTAAAATTCTAGGAATTAATTTTTATACCCATTACTCGTAGAGTATCAAGGGAAAGGTTTCTTTTGGACAAACAAAAAAGATTTAGCTTTATTTTGTTACCATTCTATCTTCGAACTGAGGACCTTGACAACAGAACACACGGAAGCCTGCATCTTACCGCAAACGACTATCAAGCGTTTGCGAGAATGAACACAAAGGGGGAAAAACGTGTACAAAATAAGTACAGAATGTTCTCTCAAGTTTTTGAGAACAAATGTTTCGATTGTTCATGAAACAAGCACAATTCAGCTCACCTCAACCACCGCACCGAGAAGTATAAGTTGCCATTCAGACGTCTAGCAGATGGGGCAACGGCCGTCGTCGGGCGGCGAAAAAGGTCTAGGGCTCTACTCCCAGTCAGTTCCGAAAAATTGGTATTTATTTAATAAAAATTAATCATAGCAGCTGGGGTGTTGTACAAGCGAAGCGATGTCTCTGCGGACTTGGACCTGGACGGGGTTGTTTGGGCCTTGGACGGTGGACTCTGACGGTGGCGGACCTGGAACGTGGATCTGGACGGCGGATTCGAGCTTAAAGTTGCTTAAAATGCCATTTTTGAAACCTATTTGGAACTACAAAGTGTGTTCAAAAAGTATCGCGAATTTTGAATTTTGAATTTCGATTTTTTGTGGCGTTATGTTGGTACTCATGTCTCTCACTTATGCCGACAAGCTCGGCCATTTTGAATGTTCACTTAATTGTTGACAGCTGCTTTGCTAGCACGTGTTTTGGATCGTCTTCGATTTTTACCTATTCAAAAAAATGGATCAAAGAACCTGTATCAAATTTTGTGTGAAAAACGAAATTAAGTGCGCGGATGCATTCCGAATGTTGACTGTGGCATACGGAGAAGCTACCTTGGCCCGAAGCAACGTTTATCGGTGGTACAAAATGTTCTCAGAAGGCCGAGAAGATGTGAACGACGAAGAGCGTGCCGGACGCCCGAGCACTTCAACAACAGACGAAAAAATTAATGAAGTGGAGAAAATGGTATTGGCCAATCGTCGAATCACCGTTAGAGAAGTTGCTGAGGACCTAAACATATCGATTGGCTCGTGCCATTCGATTTTTATCAAGATTTGGGCATGAGACGGGTCGCCGCGAAATTCGTACCAAAATTGCTCAATTGCGACCAAAAACAGCATCGCATGAACATTGCTAATGAGATGTTAAACTCTGTCCGCGACGACCCAAATTTGCTCCAGAGGGTCATAACTGGTGACGAATCGTGGGTTTATGGTTATGACGTGGAAACCAAAGCTCAATCATCTCAATGGAAGCTGCCGCACGAACCAAGACCGAAAAAAGCGCGCCAAGTTCGGTCGAATGTGAAAGTTTTGCTGACAGTTTTCTTCGATTGCAGGGGCGTGGTGCATCATGAGTTCTTGCCACAGGGAAGAACGGTCAATACGGAATATTACCTGCAAGTTATGCGCAATTTGCGCGAAGCAATCCGCCAGAAACGCCCGGATTTGTGGAAGAACAAAAATTGGCTTTTGCACCACGATAACGCCCCTGCTCACACATCGTTGCTTGTGCGCGACTTTTTGGCCAAAAACAACACACTAATGATGCCGCAGCCACCGTATTCCCCAGATCTGGCCCCCTGTGACTTTTTCTTGTTCCCTAAACTGAAGAGGCCCATGAAAGGACGACGTTACGCTACGCTTGACGAGATAATGACGGCATCGAAGGAGGAGCTGAACAAGATAAAAAAAAATGATTTTTTGAAGTGCTTCGAAGATTGGAAAAACCGTTGGCACAAGTGTATAATATCTCATGGGGATTACTTTGAAGGGGACAAAATAGATATTCATGAATAAATAAATAATTTTTGAAAAAAACACAAAATTCGCGATACTTTTTGAACACACCTCGTATAGCTGCCATAGGAACGATCGGTCGAAAAACTAGTTCGATTGAGGAAAACTTTTTTGTTTTTAATGAAAACGTTTTTATCATTGGCATACACTTATTTTATATACTTTTACACAATTCTACAAAGTTTGGTCAAAATCGGATGACTATAGCATATAGCTGCAGTATGAATGATCGGTCGAAAAGGAAGTTCTAGTGAGAAAAACTTTTTTGTTTTAAATGGGATCGCCTTCAAATTTCGTAATTAACAGTGTATTATGCTTATCCATAATTTCCAAGTTTGGTCGAAATCAGACATCTATAAAGTATAGATCCCATAGAAAAATAAGGTCAAAAAAGTAGTTTTAGTTAGAAAAACTTTTTAGTTTTCAATGGAAGCTGCAAGGGTATACAAAACTTCGGCCGAGCCGAAGTTAACTTTCCCCTATTTTTCTTATATTATTTTTCTTATTCGAGTTTTCATAATAAATTCTACTTTTGTGTTCCTTTGTTTTCAATATTTGTTATTAAAGACCCATTTTGTATGGAAAATCGGTTTCAGTTTAACCAACCTCTTCTTTGCTCTAACTCTTTTCTATGTTGTTGTTGTGTGTTATATATGAATGAATGAGTGTGCCGATTTGCACTATAAATTTAGATTATAGATTACACTTTAGATGCTTATTTTCTTACCTTCAATTCGTACAAGTATACTTCTCTTGAGCTAACTTAGATTATGACTAGTCTTCAACCGTAGATTTGGTTGTGAAAAGCGTGAAAAGAAACAAACCCTTTGCCCTAGTTGCCATATTTCAACTTCAGTATGTGCAACATCCGGCTCGAAGGACCAATGAGTTTCTCAGACTTTGGTTGCTTATTGACATCTATTGAAATTAACTTAGATGATAACTAATTTGCTTGGCCTGAAAAGCTTCCACGAATTTAAAAAAAATATTTCAGCTCATATTAAGATCTAAATTCTTGCTTTTTGTAAGTAGTCAAAGTGTACAGCCACTTGTTGTCTGCCAAGCATTTCAATTGCAAAGCCAATGCTCTGAATATTATTTCGATTGTGGTTTGTGGACATTATTTACTCCATTTTTTGCATGGTATTTGCCGTTTAGTCTAAGCGAAAATCCCATTCATTGTAAATTCAACTAAATCCATGAATAAAATTTTCATTCTGACTGGCTGTCTGTCTCTCTACGCCACTTTTTATTGCAGTTGGTTGTGCAGTTAACAATCATAGCATTCTCACTCTCTCTCTCACACACGCAACAGCATCCTGTTGCTTCTCTTTCTAACCAAATTGAATTTCCGAATTGAATGAATGAATTCGTTTAGTTTTAGTTGTTTAGTCGTTTTTGTGTTGCATACTTTTTGGCTGCCGCCTGTTGCATGCTGCTGCTCCACTTTTGCTCTATATAGCACATACATACAGATGTATGTATGTGTATATGCGTTTATGTGCCATCAGTTTAATGGTCGCCTGTTGCTGCTGCTGCTGCTGCCTGGCTGAAGTCTGCTTCCAGCAGCTGCAATTTTAATGTCCTCTATCCGCGCCCTTGCGATATTGCCTGCTGCTGCTGTTGTTGCTGCCTTTTATTTAGATTTTTTCCCAGCCCTCGGCAATTGTCTAGTTTTTGTTGGTTATTTGTGCTGCAGTTGCTTGTGCGGAAATTGCATTTCTCGGCATTTTACATTTCAATAAATTTGGACTGGGTTTTGCTGCTCGGTAGCGTTGGTTTTTATGTCGCTATTTGGCAGGAGTTTTATTTATATTAAAACCATTTTTTCTCCACCATTTGATGCGTAGGATATTTATTTGTCTGGTTTTTTGTTTATGAGGCCGTAAAATTGGGCAATAAGAATATGGAAAATACTTTATATTAAGTTCAGAAGATGAAGATAGACTCGTTGATATAGAAGAGGTATTAAAGTCATGCTTAAAGAGATGGCAAGTCCCCCAGTCTTTCCCCTATACAAAAATTGGTCCTTCGAGCCGGATGAAGTGCACACTGAAACTGGTTTATTGCAACCGGTGTTGACAAATCAGCCTTTTTCCAGTCATTTCTAGCTATAATTGGATCTGTATTGGGCAAAAACGTAGCATCAGCTTGAAGCGGGAGTTCTGTCATAGAATGACTAATTTTCTAAACAGCTATATTATTTAATTTTCAAGCCTTACAATTACAGTTTGCTGTGTTTTATAAGCGTATTTTTTTGCCAAAAAATAGTGAAAATCGCATCGTGAAACTAGCACGCAAATACCGTGCTCTGACCAATTTTTTGCAGAGGCGAGTGTTGGTTGAGCAATTAATTTAACAAGACGGTGCCACATCATTTTACCGAAAAGATCATGTGATTTGACCCTAGAAGACTACTGACTCTTTTGACACAGATATAAGTGCTTTTACCCTCCCAATGAAGCACATTAAAACCTCATAAAAGACACATAGAAGACACTTTTCTAGCCCGTGCTTAGAAAGCTTTGAATATGCTCCGAAAACCCTCAAATTTATGTGTTTACTCCAAAAACGCTCTTAAGCTCGGCTCTTTTCAGACACATTATGCTTTTGGGTGGTTCGTTCCTGTTTTGGTCACTGCTTGGTCACTGTTTCTGTCACTGTTTTGGTCACAGTTTTGGTTACTGCTTGGTGCTTGTTTTGGCACTGTTTGGTCATTGTTTCGGTCACAGTTTTGATCACTGTTTGGTCACGACATTGGTAACTGATTTGGTCATTGGTTTGGTCACTGTTTTAGTCCTTGTTTTGGTCACTTTTTGGTCACTGCTTTAGACACTTTTTGGTGACTGTTTTGATCACTGTTTTGGATCACTGTTCTGGTCACTGTTTTGGTCAATGTTTTGGTCACTGTTTTAGTTCTTATGTTGGTCACTGCTTTAGTTACTGTTTGGTCACTTTTTTGATCACTGTCTTGGTCACTGTGATTGGTAACTTTTTCACCCCCACTTCCCACCCACCCACACGTGCACAGCCTAACTGCTGCTATGGAAAACTGCAATAGCGCCTGACTTGCAAAGATCAAAGCTGTTGACTCTGCAAAGTCAAAAGCTTAGCCAAAGAAATCTGTAACAAAGACAAAAGGTCTCTCGTTTTGGTGCCCCCGTCAAACGTCCGTTTCAAACTACATCCTGTAGTTTAGTTGCCTTGCTGTGGCATCACAAGTGAAAATCTTCAATTCAAATTTGAAGCATCACCGATTGAATAGAACTATTTTGGAAATGTTGACTGCTGAAATGATATCGAGATATCGAACAGTGGCATTTGATTGCAGGTATCTACATCAGGGTCGTTGGAATGAACGTGCGTCAGACACCCATAAATAGTTTAAACCAAACAATCATTAAAAAAGGGACATATCCGTTAGCAATAACAGCGCCCACGTGACACAAATATTGTAATGTGGTGCGTGGGAGTAAAACCAAATTGAATAAAAAGGCAGGGCTCGGAATTGCTCTTTGCTTGCAGCTCTCGAGAGCCAGCTCTTGCTCTCAGCTCATAGCACTCGGCTCTTGGCTCTGAGCTGAGAGCCCTACTTTGACAGCCATGAGCCATCAGCCGGCTCTCGGCTCGTGAGCCTCAGCTCTCGGCTCGTGAGCCATAGCTCTCGGCTCGTGAGCCATAGCTCTCGGCTCGTGAGCCATAGCTCTCGGCTCGTGAGCCACAGCTCTCGGCTCTGAGCTCAGCCCCTAACTTTAATCTGACTGCATAATAATGAAGTATATGTCCCATATAAGGGCATTTCCACCGAAAGGTCCACCGAGACCTTTTAATTTATGCAATGATGTTCACTGAGTTCGATATTTTGCAATTCTAAACTGGTTTGAACCGACGGGCGTAGAGTCGATTTAAGCTTTGGCTTGTTAGCCAGAGACGGCTACCATTTCCCCCGTTCTCGAGTTAGATTCTGTGGCTCACGAGCCAACAGCTATGGCTCACTAGCCGATAGCTGTGGCTCACAGCTTAGAGCCGATAGCTGTGGCTCACAGCTCAGAGCCGATAGCTGTGGCTCACGAGCCGAGAGCCGGTTGATGACTTACGGCTCACGGGCTGCAGCTCTCAGCTCTGAGCCAGAAGCTGTGGCTCACGAGCTGTGAGCCGTTTAGTGCTCCCGGCTCTCAAACAGCGACTCTCGGCTCTAAGCGGGAGCCGAAATGAGGCAGAGCGCGCGGCTCGCTCGGGAGCAATTCTGAACCCTGATAAAAAGAGACGAAACATCAAATAAAGACTCTTTCAGCGTCGAGCTGTGGAGCTGAATAATACAATTCTCCAAGGGCTGTGACTTTAGAGCAGCGATGTTCCTCCATAGCCCCTAGGGACAGACCGCAATCGTCTATTTACACGCACACGAGCCGAGCGCATGCCGAAGTCGGGCATATGAGCGTAAGCAGCGCTCTCTTTGCTTGCATTCGTTGCCCAGACGTCGAGCAGGGCAGTTCAAAGCTGGGCTGTGTCGCTTTGATATCGCACACCAATACACTCTCACTTTTTGGCCTCGCTCTTCTTGAACATCGCTGCTTTAGAGTATTGTCGTGAGTTTAAACTCAGCAAAGTTCCTTCCAGTTCTATCCCTTACCTAACTCGATTTCCACCGATTAGACAGTAGATGCATAGCTGCAATAATTAACCGAATAACCTTTTAAAAACAAAAACATTTATCAATCTTAATAACGCTCAACTTGATCGAAAGCGAAAACCGAAAGTTATTTTTCTTTCCGGGTATTAAATTAATTTTTTGACTCATTGTCACTAAGCTCTGACCACAAAAACTGACTAATCATGGCAACGAAATGTAATCCAGCGACTGTGTGTGAGTAAAAAACACACTTAACTCTCCAATTAGGCATAAATTAATCGGCTTTAATTAATAAGCAGTGTTTAGCTAAAGCCCAACAAGTTGCAATTTGAATAAATACAGTCGGAGCAGCAAATTCATTTGTAATTGTTATTTGTGACTCTCTGGAAAAACAAAAAAAAAAAACGTAAATAAATTAAAAATATTTAGCTAGAAATGCAAGTATAAGGCGAATGCGACACGTTGCCAAGCCCCGTCCGCACCCAGAAGCCCCCCTCCCTGGTCACCCCCCTGCGGGTTCTACGTATGCGGAATTAAGCGCTGAAATTGTAACCAAATATGGCGCAGCAAGTTCAATTCGAATTTGCTTTGATGGTCAGGGAGGAGGGGTGTCCATTATTTTCTTTCTTTTTTTTTTTGCTCGCGTTTTGCGTTTTGTATCAATTGATTCAAGGTTTTCTGTAGCTGCTTTTGATTTGAGTTTTTGTGCAGTGGGCAGGCACTTTATATATATAGACAAATCGTGCGACAACAAATGCATTCTTAAGTGATTGAAAATTATCACGAGGCATATGAAAATTCCAGCTTTTCGTTTGCCTTTTCTGTTGTCCACAAATCACTGACAATCACAGCAGCCACCAAAAAAAAAAAAGAGGCGCACACACGAGGTGTTGCTGTGGTGGCCGCGAAAAAATTGGCAGAAGCCGGCACCATGGCACTTCCTCCTTTTTTGTTCTCCTCTTTTTTTTTTGTGTGTGTGCGCTGCTCGCTCGTCTACAATGCAATCAAGTGGATGAGTGGATGAGAGTGTGGACCCGCCAGTTGGCTTGTTTGTTTACGAGGCGCGACTGCAACACCAACAGGCGGGTCCAGGCCTAAAAGGATTAAGGCGATCTGTGTGCAATCCGCGCAATTATCCTTTTATAGGTCTGGGGGAGCCTGCACGACGATGCCCAAAGCAATTAGTTGCATCACTCAACATGCTTCTATTTTGTTTTTTTTCTGCTTTTTTTTTGGCCAGTTGACTTTTGGCTACAAGCTGTAAAGTGGCAGAGAGTGTGTGTGGTGTGTGTGTGTCTGCGTGGTGTCTGGTCCTGTATGCCAGCACTTCACTTTTGTTTGGTGCTTTGTAAAACGCTGCGTATACGTAACGCAATCAGTTTTATGCTCATTCGTGTGCGGGACCAACATTTTTTGAAAGGGGTGTCCATATTGAAGTGTACACTTAAGTGGCCCTAAATTGGTTTCACACTTGCCCATTAAGTGGAGCTGAGGGTTTCTGGTTTTTGGGCGTATGAATGCTTAGAGTTGGCAACTGTTTTTGAAAAGCAGAAAAGAACAAAGTTCAGATTTTGTGAAATCAAACATTCTTGCATTAGCGAATCTGCCACATATCTATAGATATTTAGTAGGGTGGGTCAATTTTTTTTACTCCATGGGCTCATCGCGATTCTAACAAGTCTTTTTGCTCAAGAAACCATACCTCCAAAATCAATTTCGAGCCTGCGAAAATGACGAAGAAGATTTTTTATATTTTTACGCGAACTACTTCCTCAGTTTTGAAGCTATCGAGCTGAAATTTTGCAGAGTCATCTTTTAGCTGCACACTGCACATAAGTCGGAATCGCGAGTATCGGATGGTTACTTCTTGGGGCTTATAGATATTTCCATATTTTCAATTCAAATGCAAAAAAATAAAATATTCATTGTTATTCATTATTGTTTGCTTAACTTTCCGGTTGTTTTTCTTGGTCCATTGGGTGGAAACGGAATCTCGTTAAAGTGGAGAAGGCACACAAATCAATGCATTGGTCTCTTTAAGGGAAGGTTCTGCTGGATTTTTTTGGATTTGGCCGAAAAACAAGAAAAATTTGAGAATGGTTTGTGGGAAAATGAAAAGACATACGAACTTATGCTTTAGAACTTTGATTCGTTGTTTATTGACGAGTAAAAAAAAAAAGATATTTGAAAAATTCTAAATAGCGGCTTGAAAATGGCGGATCTCGTCGACCTCTGCGCGCAAAACATCGACCTCCCGCGGACAGTGTGGGGCCTCAAATAGTGAACCGAAATGAGAAATGTATAAAATTTATTAAAATTGATAACATTTCATATGTGGAACCTAACTTCAATTAATTTCGTAAAAAAAAAAAAAAATTGAAATTTTTTGCTTTTTTTACTTAGATCTCGTTTAAAAAATTATAAATAAACAATTTTTATGCCAATGTTAGGTTCCAGGCGTACAAAAAAGTATATACTTTCAAACATTTTTGGATAAGGAAATCGGATCAATAGAACAAGCCCTGTGCTGTCCGTTAGATTAGAAAACATGGTTCCGAGAAAACGCGTTTAAAGTTTTTTTCCGCGCCGCGCGCTTGACATGGGTACGTTTGACACGCTCTAGCTCGAGAAATACGCGTCGTATTGAAATATCACTTGGCACAAATATTCTACATATGTAACTTTCATTTTATGTAAAGAAAAAAATCGATTTTTTCAAAAAAATCCAGGGTTCCCTTAGCTGAATTTCGAATCGTCGCAAAAATCAATTTCTTACGCCAGTATTTGCTGGCGCAATAGCATATGGCAATCAAAAAATCCAGAGATATTCTTTTATTGACGAAAAATTCGTTCAAGCTGATAACTTTAGTTTCAGCATCTTCTTGTTCCAATTTCGTGTAGCCTAACAAATAGGAATGTGGTTCTTTCAAAACAACTAGATAAGACTCTTTCACCATCCTGGCATGAAGTTTTCCATCGATTTTTACATATTAAGAAAATCATTGTTTCTGCCGTCGAATGAAAATGCAATTAAACTGGAAGCATCATATAGCTTACGAAGCGCTTCGTGTCTACATTTGACATTTTCTCTACGAACTTTAGATTTATCCATAATGACAAAATTGCCTTGATCATCTTTTACGTCCATGTCTTATATCAGTGATGTTACCAATACTGATGCCACTGTATCAAACGAGAAAGCAAAGCTAACTTTGTCGTTAATACACTTGAAACAGAAAATTCCTATGGCAGCTACAAAGGAGTAAGCATCCGATCCGCGCGGTTCCAACATATGTGCAGTGTGCAGCTAAAAGATGACTCTGTGCAAAATTTCAGCTCGATTGCTTCAAAACTGAGGGAGTAGTTCGCGTAGAAAAATGAAAATATCTTCTTCGTCGTTTTCGCGGGCTCGAAATTGATTTTAGAGGTATGGTTTCTTGAGCAAAAATACTTGTTATGGCCCATACTACCAGAATCGCGATGAGCCCAAGGAGGTTTTTTCGGCCCCATACAATTTGACCCACCCTAATATATAGATATGTGTATAGATTGTTTTGGACATAAAGTTATATTGGAACGAAAATATAGCTGAACGTATCAAAAATGCAAATACTGCAATTTTCTCGTGCAAACGCGCGATTTACCGCAAATGGGGCTTCTCTTTTGAAATAGTACACTGGCTATACACAGCCGTTGTACGTCCCATTACTATACGGAGTCATCGCATGGTGGCCGGCACTGGGTAAACTTTCCGTCCTCAGAAGTGCTGCATTATGCGTGTCCGGTGCATTGCGAATAACCCCCACAGATGCATTTAACAAAATGCTACATCTTATACCTCTACATCTTTTGGGTAGAGAATTCGCCAGTAATACCGCTCTCAGGCTGAGGGAAGATGGTACCTAGAAAGATAATATCACTGGCCACTCCACTATACTTCTGCATCAAGTGGCAACACCACCGATGCTTGACTACTGCTTTTCAGTTATAACGTTTGATACCATGTATAAAGTCACCATACCAAGTTGTCTCAACTGGAACTCAATGTCCCACTGCAAACCGAATGCCATTAATTTCTACACTGATGGCTCCAAACTGGATGGTTAACTCCCTGAACATTGTAGTTTTTACCAAGCAGAGGTTGTAGCCATCCAGGAGGATACCAACCTTCTGGAAAACTTCGTAATCAGTGGAAGTAACGTGTTCATTTTCTAAGATAGTCAAGCTTTCTGTCTTGGTTGAGTGCAACATTGAAGGCATCGAGATGGCCGCTAGTGTTGGTAATACCACTCAGCCACCATTCGAATAACCGATGGCAAGCGATTCAAACATGTGAAGTATGTATGTCAAACCTGTATCTCTTACCATCTCTGAGATCTGTTTGTTTATACGGACAGACGGACAAGGCTATATCGACTCGGCTGGCGATGCTGATCAAGAATATATATACTTAATAGTGTCGGAGAAGCTTCCTTCTGGCAGTTACATACTTTTGCACAAACTTGTGTACCAACCAAAATATCAATTTGATACTGTTTAAGATAGTATTGATACCAAAAAGCGAAACTGGACTTACACGCCTGTTCCCGTTTTCGATTTCGATCAGATCATGCGGAATCGAAATTGGTAACTGTTCCCGTTTCCGAAAAACGATCAAGTTATTCGGTTTCAAATGTCTTGCCTAAGAGTCAGTGGAATGAAAAGTAAATGTCAATTTTCTTGGCAACGGTGATTCTTTGCATTTTGCAAATATTTGTATTTGTTAAAATGTCAAATATTGTGGAAGTTTTGAAGTATCTTTAGATATATCGACCCTTCAATTTGGTTTAAAATCATTTTTGTTAAGTTTCTACCTCAGAAATTGCAAGTAGACAAAAGAAAAACGATCGAAATGAAACCGAGCTGTTCGCAATTCCGAATCAGCCCCAGGCGACGATTGATAAATTCGATAACGATTCAAACATTCATTCGAAAAGACAATATTTCTATAGCACTCGGAAACGGGAACACCAAAAAGAAAACGATTCGGAATTGCGATCGTTTTACTTTTTCATTTCACTCGGAAACGGGAACAGGCCTGTTAGTTTCAATTTGAGACAACGTGTATCAAATTGATATTGATACCAATTTTTTTGAGTGTAGAGTTTGTATATTTTCTTGTCCATCAGGATCTCCAGCCAAAAAAGAACATGATCTGCGTTTGGTGCGACTAGGAAGGCCTGGTGCACTGAGAAATGCTCGAAAGCAGCGGCACGGTCAACAAGTACCTCTACATTGCGCAACTGCACAGCGGGAATGAGGCTGTTCGACTGAAAAGACCAGATCGACAACGCGAGGGCGCATGTTGCAAAAGTTGTCAAATCCGTCCTTCAAAATGAATCTTCAATACCCGACGTATTTTTCAGACTTTGCGTCAACGGATTATCAGCTGTTCAGCTCCATGTCGAACTAAATGAGGGGTGTTACCTTCGACGGCGAAGAGGACCTCAAAAACTGGCTCAACAGCTTCGTCAACACCAAGTCGGGCGGTTTTTGGCAAAGAGAATAGTGGGATCAAATCAATCTTTTTCGGCTCGAGAGAATTTTTTCACTCTGGTTTTCACTTTCGTCTGGTTTTCTCTCTGGTTTTCAGTTTCATCATCCTCCAGTTCTTTGTGATTCAGGATTGCTAAAATCTAGATGGCAAATGCAACAACTGAAATGCATTTTGGGGTTGCAATACTTCTGTCGTTTTTGGATTCTACGTTGTCGAAGATTAAACACTGGCTTTCTTATCATATCATATGTCAGTGTTCCTTGGCAAAAAATTATGTCTTGACCATTACAGCATCGGCTGCCGAAAGATCTTTTTTTCTCTGATGATTTTGAAAACGTATTTGAACTCTGATATTTGAAAGTTTAGCTGACAGGATAAGGAATCGTCCTGTGACTAATGCACTAATTATAAGACATTCTTGTAGCATTAGGAAGAGGCAAATAAACTAAACTAAACTAATGTTGTACTAAGAAAGAAGCGATTATAAAAAATTTTGAAAAAGTTTGGCGAACCACACTGTCATTGACACTGAGATAAAAGAATCTGCATAAAACTTAATAAGTTCGGTTGCTTTTCTCTAGCACCATCTTTTCTCCGAGTGTGGCAAATTTTTTATATTCTGAAAAATAATTGCAATTACTGGCGATTTTTGAAGAACCTCTTTGACCTGGAATGCATCCCTCGCCCAATTATGCCTAATTAAACTGGCTTCATAGTTGGCCAAATTAGTTTTCAGGCGCATCACACGAACGTCTCTCACTCCCTCGTTCTCCCCTATCTTTCTTTCCATATCATTTGCATCTTCATAATTTTCTATGCATTTTCGCATATTTGATTACACATGCGCCTCTTTCGACAGCTTTTCACTAAGCTGCCTGGCATTTTCTTCTTTCTTGTTTCGCTGTGTTTTCCCATTTATTTTGCACGTTTTGCTATGTGAATTTGGTACGTTTTGTGCGCCCATTTTTTCGTTGCCTATTGACGTTTCTACTTATTTAGTGTATTTTGCTTAAAAAATTCTCTAATTTTTTTTTTTTTGTGCAAAACTTGTTTTTTTTTTTTGCATGCGGTTAGTGTTTGAGGTTGTGTGTGTGTGCCTGGGTTTTGTTGCTCGTTTTCATTAACAGGGGTCTATGTGTACAACAGTAAGTAAGCCCCCCCCCCTACCTCTCTCTCTGTAAGTCAAACACATTTTACTGTTAAAAATTGTATGCATTTGTGGTGTTAATTGTGTTGCACTTTGCCAGTCCCAAAAACCAACGAACAACAAATTTGTTGTTCATTCATTGTAGACTCCAAACTAAGGCGTGCTTTTATTTATTTATTTATTATTGCAATTTGTTGTAAATTTAGTTTAACCAAATTTGGAGCCGCAAAAACGACACCCACGCTGGCTTTTTGGGGGCGCCGCCTGACATTTTGATTTGAGTTTTTTTTTTTGGCCTTGACTCTAGACTCGAGACTAGCGTTTGCATAAAGCGATGGCAATTCAAGTGCGCTAATCAATTACCAGCTCCCTAAATGCATTATAACTGGCACTGTCAAAGGCAACAGTCTAATTAATAATAAAAACCGCCATAGTTTAATTTAAGTCCGCGCAAAAAAGAAAAGAACACAATCAAAGTCTACATACGACCACGACCTGGCCACTTAGGCACTAATAATTTAGTTTAAAAATGCAGGCAAACCAAATCGAATTCTCTAACTAACTAACTAAATAACCCATGTGCGACCTGCAGGCAGAAAATGAGAAAAAAAAGAAGAAACAGAAGCGAAAAATTATAATAATAATGCAGTTGAGACATGCGTGGCCTGATGGGCCAGCTAGGCCTTCTGTAATACAATTACAGCCGAGTGCACGGTAGTAAAATGGGAAAAAAACAAGGGAAAGAAAGGCCAAACATAAACAGCTAAAAGCCAGAGATGCGAATAGATTGCAAAATAGAATTCTATAGGGGAGAGAGCCTAATGAAATTTACTTGGCCAATTATTAACTTGGTCCGTGAATTGGCATTTGCTGTCGCCAAAGGTTTTCAAATCTAATTCATTTCACAGTCAAGTTGTTACATATTCTAGTTTATAAAAGAAAGAATATTGTTATGTGTGCTATACGAGGGTGGCTGGACAAGTTGGCGGTTTGAGTACTTTTTGTGTAAATCGATGTTTTAATTAGTCTATATGCGATATTCCGTTATGATATATGTTATTTCATTAGAAAATTCTCAACAGTTTAATTAAATTACAGTTCAGCACGTGGCGCAGTAGGCGGTCATTACAGCTCAGCAGATGTTCTTTCTGATTGGTTTTGTTTTTCAGTTCTTTTCCAACTTTCTATTCCATCCTTATCGTTCGTTTTCTTATTGAAAACCAGTGCTGCAAATTCCAACATATTTTTTGGAGCTCCGGTTCTCTAGTTCGAACCAAAATTTACCAATGCACACTGGGCGGTATTGCCAAATTTTTGGCAGTAATATGTATGTACTATGTAAATGAAATTAAGCAATTGTATTATAATTTTTAAATAATTTACATTACATTAAAGCAACTTTTCCCTGTGAACTTAAAAGTAACTTTCGCCCATTTTCGGCAAAAATGCAACCATAGGAAGTGGGCTTTTCAACTTGTTATTAACACTTTTTGCCCGTTCTCCGACTTTTAGGAAAGGTTAAGCTCAGCTTAGGACGTATGTTCGACGTATGGCGAAAAAACGGGACTTATGAAAGGATTTTTGAACATATTAACATGCTAAACGTTAGCTCTGAGATAAACAATAATATAAAACCAAAAAAAAAACCTAATTAAAAACAAAATAAGTTACATTAAATTACGCATCCGCCACGTGGGACCATATGGGCGATGAGGTAGCCGTGGCCGGATCGGTTAAAAGCTTTTCCACATGTTATTCTGATTATTGTTATCAAATTCCCCAAGTTTCAGCTCTGTGGCTGCATTTGTCGTTTTTATGCCAAAAATTTAGTTATCAGCCCAGATTCGGATTCGGAAAATTGAGGTTCGAGTTTTTTGGGCAAAGATTTCGGTTCGAACCTTGGTTTAGCCCAAGCTTTGCAGAATATTTGTAAGAAATAACAACTTTAATAATCCCATTTCATATTTAAAATTTGATTTACTTTTCAGTAAAATTCCATTTCGTATCTTATAAAAAATATTAACAATGTAATATGTTAAGCTACTTGCATTTATGAGTCATTCAATAAACCTTGGAGTCGTGGATCCCAAATACCGAGGCTATTATGGGTGAAGTTTTCAAAAGTAATTCGGATTTCATATCTAGATTTGATCCTCAAACAATGTATATGGCGTTTAGCAACCTGTTTTTTGATTTTAGTCAAAGTGGTTGTTAAACGTCTCAAGTTCGAGGATTAATTATAATTCAATTATCAACAGAAATCAACAAAGATTTGAATCATATGGACACTTCAGATTAAGGTATCTCAGGTAACTCAGACAGACTGTTTCAAACACATCCCTGCTTACTCGTCAGTGATCTTTAAACCGCTGCCACACCAACAGCCATTAGCAATTACCTATTTATGCCAAGCGAAGCGGGGAATAGAAACTTGCAAGCTTCAAGTATGGAATTTCGTTTACTGTTGTTCTTAGCCTCAGTTCTAGCCCAGCCGAAAGGTATGCAATGGTGTTCCAAAAACTTACCACACACAACACACGAATCATCACCATATACCACATACTAACACTTATCTTGTCAACAAAAGGACGAAAATTTCCCAATTTACCACTAACTATACAGATTCTTGTGCAATTTTGTCAACTTGCTGGATTGCTGTTGCCGCATTCAGATCAAAAAACAACAATTTTTATATATACTTTCTTGGAGATTCAACAAGTTGATGAAGAACTTAAATACTACGAAAAGAGAAATAGTCCAGCAATGAGCTCAAGTGTTTAAAACTGCGTTGAAACAGTCTATCCAGAAGAAAGGCAAATAGGAGGTAAAGATCGAACGGTACAAAAAATGGCGAAATTCGCATAGCCTTGTGGCGGCTCTGGCAACACTTAACACGATGATCACAAACAATCTATCGATGACTATCGCAGCTCATCATGTCTTATCTCAAACTGTTTCATTAGTAGTGTGTAAATCTCACTCTGGCTGCTCCGTCTAAGAAATGAACAAAATTAATCAAATTTAAAGTGGTGTATTATACAATCGTATTTTGATCTCTTGCGAAATCCACACACACTCGCCTCTGAACCTGAACAACGAAGCCCTAAACCGAGGCACAATGAAGTCGTCAACCGCTGCAACACAAAGTCCTCAACCGAGGCAACACGAAGTCCTCGACTAGAAGCAACTTCACCCTTAACTTAGGTTCCTCAACCGAGGCACACTCTGGCCACACTTATCACGATGATCAGGAGACATCTATCAATTACTATCGCAGCTCATCTTCTGTCATCTCAAACAGTTTTAGTAGTGTGTGGTACTTCCGGGCCAGCGTGTACAAACAAATTAATGTTATACTATTTAAGTTAATAAACAGAAAATATTAATAGTGAATTGGGCACGACCTCTCAATCTCTATAGTTTTATAATGAATTTAGATGTAGTTTTAATAGAAAGCAACTTAAGACGGGTATATAAAAGGTCTAAAGGGAGCGTAACAAAGCACGGCGGGTTTCAGCTTGACGTTATAAATTCTAATTGTAATTTTCGCATTTTAAAGTTTTTAACAATTTAAAAATTATTTCCACATATTGACTTGACAGTTACTGAACTAACCGAGACTAAATGACGAAATTTTGTAGTATCTTTCTTCCATTATTTGTTGCCTCTAGCTGTAGCTGATAAAGTAATGCCGTTCAACAAATTGACGCATTCTGTTCTAATATCATCATCATATCATCGCGTTCCCTCAAGTTGCTCAGTGAGCGGTAATCTATATTGAGCATCTCGACACTAAGTTTTAAAACTTTCATTATTCTGTAAGACCCGGTATAGTCTAGAAAGTAATTGTTTTCATTTATTTGTAAATTTGTGTCCAAGAACTCTCCTTAGCTAGATACGCACACCTAATTCTTGTCTTACTTAGAGTCTATGTAAAGAATCAAATTCCAGGATTTCAGATCATAGTTGAAAAGAATTTTAAATTTAAATGTAATTAATGTAGGAAATCCAGACTCTCAACGGATTGCAGAATTAGGAGTATTTTGCGGAAGGTTCAAAACTCTTTTGATAACAAATCAATGATTGATCATTGATGACCATTTTCAACATCCAAATTTCATTTGAAACCCCTTACTTGGTCGAAATAGCAAGTGATCGGCTTAACAGTCGCTTGGTACATTCTATATTTCGTTCTCATATTCACTCGATTTCCGTTTCAGCAGTCCCTTTCATGTACTACTTATTGCCACTTGGTTAATTTTTTTCCGAAAAAGAAAACTGCAAGGCTCATGAACCGAAATTGTCATAGTATTTTGTTATTTTTTGAACGAAAACTAAACCCATCTACGCTTTACGTCAGTGGTCGGCAATGAAAGCAGAGAAGTTGCCAGTGGCAACTGAGAAAATACTTGTATAGGTTAGAAGCTCTTTGGTACTCAAAAGGCTTTATTTTCTGCATTGACTTATAAGTTATCTCAATCACTCGCCTGCACTGTACCATTTCTTGTTAAATTCAACTGGGTTTCAGAAAGGAACCTATTGTACAGATACTTCTTAAATTCTTAACATTTTCCCAGCCACTCCGTTAACATTTCAACCCGCCCTCGTATACGTAAAAGTATCTTTTGGATACGCAACGCTAACAACAAAAGCGACGCAAAATAAAATTGCAATGAACATAAATTGCAGTTGAGTTTTCAAGGTTTTCCAGTTCATGGTTTTCGCGTCTCAATGTGTTGGTGTTACACACACACACACACACACAAACACAGAGTAGTAACAATGGATCGAAGCTGATCTCTGCCTTCGTCGGCGCTTAGATACACGTGAGTTATTGTTGTTGCAAACTGGGCGCTCCCGCAGTTTCTTGTTTTAAGTTTGTTGTGATTGCTGTTAATATTCATAATTCATTTAAAATGTTTCTTTTGCTAATTTCTTCAAGTGTACCTGTCATAGTTTATTAAAGCCGAAATCAATCGCTATTCTTGGCCAGACAATTGCAAATAGAATAAATGCAATTTCTTCTATTTACTTTTATGTCTCACCAGTCGAAGGTTACACGATGTCTGGCCAGTGTATCTATAGTTGGCTACAGGCAAGGAAACACATAGATGGAAATTTTCCCCACCATTAAGCAAAATGTCATTGAAAGTATTTGCAGGAATATGTATAACAAAGATAGCGTTGAGATGTTATAAATAAATGTCTAACAATGCCCTTTTGGATTGAGATGAAACCCAAAGTAACCAATATTGCATTTCATAATGTTAACAAGCTTAGGGAATGCTTTATATAAAAGCTGTGTGTTTCTTTCATTCTTCCATTGGCAAATGCTCGGTATGGGGTCTTACATCATTATGTGAGCTTGCAGGGCGCTTGGTTTATAGCGGAAAGTCTTTGATATGCCGCCAAGACATTACAAATTTTACGATTAAGCTTCTGTTCTAAATAATTTTTAAAGAAATTTTTAACAATTTTGTGTTCCATTTCGACATTTTACGACTTCAAAGTTAAAATTAACCATAAGTCAAGTTATTAAATGGCAAAACAAATCTTTATAGTTATTTACACAGCGCTGCGAGGCACCAATCCTGAACTCAAGCAGCTCCGACGATAAAAATTGCTATCTGGCAGATGAGCCAGCCTGAGTAAAGCCAACCCGGCGAACACATCCACGAAATCGAATTGGAAACCAATAGCCAGTGCAGCCAGATGACCCAATTGTGGTGACAATAAGAGCTAAAGATAATCCGCAGAGTCAAACAAATCCCCGGATGAATGACAATTTCCAGCACACACGCGCACACACAAAGATAAAAGACCACTTACTGAGGATGAAAATCCGCGAATCCAAAAGCGGAAGACGGATGTCGATCACTATTGGCTCACCAAGGACTCAATGTTGTCCCATGCAGCGAAATTTTCGACGCTTCCTTCTCAACAAATATGTGTTAAAATTTTAACCAAAAAAGTCTCAAAGAACTAAGATTTCATGAATCAAGCTACGAACCAAAACCTAAGGTTTGATAAGCAAAGGAATCGGCTCGAGAATCGAACCTTGGACATTTCGAAAGGTTCTTTCCTCATTACCATACATTTCTTTGGATCCACATGTGGGATCAAATAGAGGGATCAAGCCTAAAGGGTTTTGAAGGGTCAAAAGAATTCCAGGATTTTTAGTATCCCTACTCAAGTCAATCCTTTTTACTTGGTTTAACAAAATCAGGGATCGATTGACTTCTGACTTATCGATACGATAATGTCAATCATACTTCTGACATCGTTTGCAATGGACTTAAGTCCGGATGTCCAAATTATTTTTATGTACAGGGGTAAAGTCCACTACGTTTATTTATAAAATAAGCTTTCAATATCACAGAAGATGACGACCTGAAAAGTTATCTCGGCGATGAACGCTCACTAAAGACTCAGATAACTGAGTCTTCCAATCTTCTAAAACAAGGGTGCCCACAGCCTATGCGGGTACTGCGCATTTCTTGATTTTTTCCGCTTTAGAACACTCAGAGAAAAAATAGATAATTTCACAATGGGATCAAGAATGATTGGTAACAGAAGTTCGATAAGAATGAACGTTCTTGATCCAAGAGCGAAATTCTTGATACAAGTAAGAATTTTTGATCCTATTTTCTGAATCCAAGAGTTTTAACAACTGAATAACGAAACATTCTCAAGTCAAGTTGAAAAATTCTTGAATAAAGTGCTGAAAGTAAAATAAGAGCATGTTTGGTTAGGTGGCAATGGCTGAGAGCGACATGTCGCTCGCCCATTTAGGCCACGTGGCTCTATGGTCCCAAGTCCCAAAAACCTGGCCAAAAATCATAAAAATATAAATATTTTTTGTGACTTTTAATTGTTGGAATAGTTGTAGTGATTGTATTGTGACCGTTAATATGGGAAAGTGCCCCAAACTGGCTCATTGCTTACTCGTCACGAATCGAAAATAACACATCGTTCAGAAGCGTATAGAATTGCGAAAAGTTAACCGATTTGGATTCTACAAAACGGATTCTATTCCAGAAAGTACGTAGAGTTTTAATGAAAAGCTCAAAACTATTATTAACAATGCATGAAATAGTGAGTCAATAATAAAAGTAGATGTTTTTTCTTAAGCACATTCCGAAAAGACATGTTAGAAAGAGCAATAAGTCGAAACTCCTATCAGATCCCATTCTCAAATAAAATAGAAATTGTTGTTTAGACACTTCTTCAAAAGACACTTCATCTGTGAGTACACCAACCTGCTGGTTGGCAGTTGGTCAATGAATCCAATCAGAGGCATATCCGCTCCCACATTTGCCAAGGCAGAGGTGATGGCAATTGGTTGGACGTTATTGAAGGTAAAAAACAAAAAAACAAGAGCATAGTGCATTGTCAAAAACCAATAATGTTCGTTCTTGAATTAAGAGCTCAAGAGAAAGATCTTTCACTCTTGAATCAAGTTTCAAAAGTAAGGGCGCCCATATTCTAATCAAACAACAATTTAAAATCAGTTGTTATTTCCGTTTTTGTTTAAATAGAAAATGAGAAATTTTGTAGAAAATGGATTGTCAAACTATGAAGCAAGTTTTCGCCGGCTCGTGAAACAAATCACCACAAGGTGGCAACAGTTTTTGCCAGACAACTGCCAGTCGAACAGCCGCGTCTCCATGCCAGCAATGCCATAACTGCTTGGGAATTCCAAAGCAACATGAGTGCTTTGCCATCACTCCACTCGCCTAAAAACACTAAACTGAGAATGAATTTGCTCGATATCTAGAGCGATTTTCTTGATCGTTCAAGAGCGTTCGAACTTAAATAATTAATTTTGCTTTTTTCTGCGCATAGCACAAATGGAAGTAAGTTCTAACAACAACTTCGTAGGCGTTGTTTCCAGCATAGATTTTGTTGTTGGCGACGAATGATTTCTTATGCATAAGACAGCGCGAGCACATACACTCATTTTATGAGGCAACAATCGGGTTACCCTGTCAATTTCTTTTGATTGTTGTGACTTTAGAAATGCTTTCTTCATTTGTATTGGTGACTATGCAGCCGTAAGTTGGCTCTGGGCACCTTTGTTCTTTATTATCATTGAAAAATGAAACATTTAACAATTTAAATGGTTTTCTATTTCAATTGGATGAAGCCTGAGGCAATACAGTTTTCGAACCAAAACCTTTACCCAAAAACTTCGAACCTTCAAATTTTCAAGCCCCGTTTTGACTAACATTTTCATTTCGCCACCCAAAGACTTCGTTAGCAACCCTCGTTAATAATGACGAGTAAAATGCCAAAGCGTAAAAAATTGAAATTTTTTATTATTGCCACAAAATACAAGTAGTTTTTGCTGATAAGTTCTACATATGTATGAATACTCGTACATAATGTCATAAATATATAAAAATTTGTTGCGGTTGTTGATGCAAAACACAGAAATCAATTGACGAACATTTCTCTTTCAATCATTCTTATACAAATATCTTTTGAAGTCATGACTTTTTGTTCTTTAAATACTGACTGACTGACTGTTTGGTTGACTCAAATACGCTGTGATATATATGATTTGGTTTGAGTTTTGGGAACACCCAACACTATCTACTATAGTTTCCAACTCAATGGTAAAAATACTGAGTCAAATACGCTGTGATATACATTTGAGATGAGTTTTGGGAACACCCAAATTAATCTACTAAAATTTCCAAGGTCTGGCAGCTGTTTTGGTCATTTGTGTTATTAGATAATGGGACACTCGCAAAGATAACACACACACACACACACACAGTGCAATAGTGACAATAAAAAAGGTGTTGTAAATAAATGCACTGCCAGGTAAACAAAACTAAAACAACAACGTGTGACAAATGTGTGAACACTAAACAAACATATTAAAAAAAACGAAAAATAGTTTAAACATAAGAGAGAGAGACCACACACACACACCATCTTAATTAGCTGCATGTACAAAGCTAATGCCAGACATTTAATGCCAAACGAATTTATAAACATCAATGTCTTGGACCTGCTGCAATCTCTTGCCAATCATTTGGGTTCTAACCAAACATTTTCCAGAACGGAAACAGCTGTCGTTGCACTGGCATGCAGATACGAGTACGATCCATTGGGATTGGAGGGAACGTCAAACAACTGCCAAAAGGAAGCTGCTACCAAACACTTCCACCAACCACCAATACAAAACCCAAACACACGGGCATAAAACTTGGCTAACGACTTTTTTCCGCTGGCGCTCTTGACTTTTGCATTGAAAATCGTGCAATTCACCTGCTGCCTGAATTGCATCTGCATCTTTGCATCGTCTGCCTCGGTTGCATGTTAATGTTACAGCTGCACTTGCACTTGCCGAGCCGAACTCCATGAATGACTTAGGCTTAGGCTACGGCTACTTCCAGCTGCAATTATTTTTCTAGGCTCCCTCTCTCTGTCTTTCTCTCTCACTTCTTATTTTGCTATCTGCTTTGGGCTGGCTTTTCTGTGTATTTTACAAGGTGTGGAATGACTTTGGTAGCGCCTGCTGCATCGTCAAACTTTATGCCCCATTCGCGGTTTTTGCTTTTTGGCTAAGCCAAGTCCAAGTCTTTTTGTTGCTGTTATTGCGCTGCTGACTGCACGTTTATGGTCGCGTTTTAATGTAATTGTTGTTGTATTACAGCAAATTTGTACGCTTTGATTGTTGTTGTTGTTGTTGTTGTTGCACTTGTAATTTGTGCCATTCATGTTGTCGACCAAAGTGGCGATTTGTTGTTTGTTTTGTGTTTGTTGTTGTTAGTTGATGATCAATTTGTTGGGCGTTTTGTCGTGTGCCACAAGAGCAGTTTAGTTTGAAGAAACTCTGTGATCGATGGTGATTTGCTGAACTACTTTGACTTAAAATATAGATATTAGCCACAGCAAATCTCAAAGTAAGCTACGATTATTTGTTACCCTGTAGCCTTTATTCATTTGCTTTCAAAGCTGATCTACTTTGTAAGCTATCTTTAGTCTCTGTTTTAGGTGAAGAGAAGCTGTCGGTCTAGATGCTTCTGAACTAAATTTTTACCTAACTGCGGTGTTTTTTGTCTGATCTTATACAGATTTTAGCCAGAGAAAACCAAGCCACTGTGGAGTTAAAACTAACTTTCGCCCACTTTCATCCAAAATGTTATTATATTAAAGTGTTCCTGAAAGTGTGCACTTCAACTTGGTATTAACCCTTTTTGCCCGATTTTGCCCGTTCTCCAACAATTTTCGTATTTTTAGGAAAGATTGCTGTTCAGCCACTCGCACCTTCTCGATGCATGGCTTGCCAGTACTAGGAAAGACAAAGCGATTTCGGATTGGATTTTTGAACAAAGCCACACATAAAATATTAGCGTCAAAACAAAAAAAAAATAATATTATCAAAAAAATCACAAATTTTACACGCTTTATACAGAAAAAGACGCCCAAGTGCAACAGAACAATCTCCAATTTAAAGTTGAAGCACTCACAAAGCTTGTATACGAATATTCGAGCTTGTGCTTGAAATTTGTTATAGACTTTGATGTAAATAATGGCAGGTGAGGGATAAATCGGAAAAGTTAGCAATGCACACAGGAACAGAATGGAAAACTGACCGGGCTGATATTAATAACGTCGTTGTCTTCGGTCTAAGACGTTTCAAAGACAGTTCTCGTAGGTTTTAGGTTGCTTTGATTTCATTTCCGATCGGAAGGGAGGGGGTTGACATATCGAGGGGAGAGGGGGGTAAAACAGGGGTTCGAACCCGGAATTCCGACTATTAATTTACTGTGAACCGAACCTTGAACCGAACCTCTTTAATAATAAAAGCAAAACCTGAACCTCTCCGAACCTACAGTTTCGGTTCGGTTCAACAAAAATGGTTGACAAAAAACATTTGTGACCTATTGCTTAGCGAATTTTTCTGTTATCTGTTCGGTTTTGGGCAACTGAGTCTTAAAATCGTCAGAAAATATTAATAAAAAAATCGTGATAAACGATCAGAGTTACTTATAAAGTCCCCAACATCCTCTGTCTTTTTAAGATCTTCGACTTCAAAGCTTCTATATGATTCACAAAAACAAGAGTTTAACGTTAAATTGGTAATATTTTTCAGATTACGAAATGAAATTGAACTTAACAGTAAATATTCCCATGTGATCTTAAATCGCGTTCGATTAAGAGAAGCTCGGCTTTGGCCCTAAAAAAAGCGTCACGCGTCACGCTTACTTACATATTTGTGGTGTTGTTGTTTGGGGCTTTAAGGTGGTCGTGTAGGGGGAGTGGGAGTACTTAGTATTGAGAACTATGAATTGAGTACTGAGTATCGAGTATAGAGTATCATGTATAGAGTATCGAGTACTTAGAGGCGAGTACACTCAGTATCAAATACAGAGTATCGAGTACTTAGCATCGGTTGCTGAGTACCAAATACAAAGTATTGAGTATTAGTATCGAGTACTAAGTATTAAGTACTACGTATTGAGGTCTTAGAATCGAGTGCTGAGTATCAAATACTGTGTATCGAGTACTTAGTATCAAGCAACAAAGAATCGAATGCTGCCTAATCGAGTACTGAGTAGATAAAAGTTCTTAGAGTCGAGTACTGAGAATAGAGTACTTAGTATCGAGTACTTAGTGTCGAGTACTGAGTATCGAATTCTGAGAATCGAATACTTGGCATCGCATCGAGTATATCGTGTCGAGTACTTAGTATGGAGTACTATTATCGATTTCTGAGTATCGAGTTTAGAGTTATGAGAATCGAGTTTTGAGTATCGAGTAAATAGTAACACACAACCACAATAATGTGAAAGGCGGAGCCTATCGTACACAGCATGTTTCACATCAAGGCCCCGTGAGTGTTGGCCCCGTGAGTGCTAGCCCCACTCATACCTCTTTTTTTATGAACACTGTGTAAAGCATGGGCTGAACCAAGGTTCAAACCAAAACCTTCGCCCTAAAAACATCGAACATCAAATTTCCGAACCCTAACCATTGATAAGTTTTGGTTCGAAACCACGAGCCGGAGCTCCGGAAAAATTGTTTGGCTTGCAGCCCTGGTTTAAACACACTTGAACTTTTGTACACTGACTTTTGTGACCAATGACTTAATTTATAAGCTTTATGTCTTGTGTCATCGGGATATTAATAAAAAAACTAACAAAAAAAAAAATTTGTATGGCAGCTACAAGAAGTGACCATCCGATTTTCGCGGTTCTGACATATGTGCAGTGTGCAGCTAAAAGATGACTGTGTGCAAAATTTCAGCCCGATAGCTTTAAAAATGAGGGACTAGTTTGCTTAGAAACAGACAGACGGACGGACAAAGCTCAATCGACTCAGCTCGTCATGATAATCAAGAATATATACTTTATGTGGTCGGAGATGATTCCTTCTAAGCGTTCCAAACTTCTGGGCAAAACTATAATACACTTTTCAAGTGTTCAATTACGCTCCGTACAGGTATAGCAACAATGCTCGACTTTGGGTTCCTTGACCGCGCATACCGTTCACGGAATCTTCAAAACTGTACTTTTCTCACTCAGGGGTTAATTGGCCACTGTTTAAGCCACTTACAGCTCGATTTTTGGGGATTTCTGACGGTCAATTTCTCATGTGCAATGATGGAAAAAACAAAATATACAAAAGAGAATGTTGCAGGAAATGGGATAAAACGATGGCAACACTGCAAGGAAGGCTTTTTGAAATCCAAAGCTATTTGCATTGATTTTGGAAATTGACTTGGATATTTTAGAATGCCTTCATACCATTTTAATCGCCATTTCGTGTGAATTTTCACTTAAGTTCCAGCATTTCTGCTAGAAAACCTTTGCTTTGCACATGGTCAAATACCCGTGGTATCCCATGACGCCTACTTTACATAATGTTCTAATCCATGGATCTCAGATAATAGACTTCAATAGTATCAGTAGATTGCCTTAGGGAAAACGCCTCAGAAGCGCGTGTCTTACACAGATCAATGGACTCGTCAGATCCTTTTCGAACGAGTATTGGAATACGAAAAAGGTCAGGTCAATTTTGAAATAGAAAATAAAAAACGATAGTTTATATTCATTCGAATTAGTGGAAGAAGAGACGCGTCCAATCGGTCAGCTGCGGAGTTAGAAACCAATTGCATTTATGGGGTGACGATATAAGTGAGCGCAATTTTCTGTGTTCGTTTTGTAGTTTAGTCTTATGTGTGTGAGTGTATTTAGGATATGTAACATTTCAAAAATGAACCATTTGTTGTATTGTTGTTCCTCTTGCATTATGCTCACAGATGTGAAGTTTAGTAAATGTCTACTCTCTGCACAATGGGCGGCAAGTGCTGTGATATGTTTTTGATATCTCGTTGCGTCGTTTTATAACAGACTTATGTCCTGATATTCTAGTTTTTAGCTTAGATTTAGTTATACCAATGTATAAACCCTTATGGCATTTATTGAGTCCGTTTCCAGCACATGGGATTCTTTATAGTTATTAAGTTACTTTTGTCCATCATTTCTATCTTGCGCTTTGTATTTCTTCTAGCCAAACTAATTTTTTGCATAGATCCGGTGTTTTGTGTCGTATCATATTAAGATTTTTTACATTTTAGTTGTTTCTAGGGTCGATTAGCTGTCGCTTTCCCAGCTTTCCACTTTATCAATCTTAATCTTTGCCAAAAGATTTACTTGAAAAGTGTACTATAATTTTGCCCAGAAGTCTAGAACGCATAAGAGGAATCATCTCCGATCACATAAAGTATATATATTCTTGATCAGCATGACGAGCTGAGTCGATTGAGCTTTGTCCGTCCGTCAGTACGCGAACTACTCCCTCAGTTTTAAAGCTATCAAGCTCAGAGTCAAATACGCTGCACATATGTCGGAACCGCGCGGATCGTATGGTTACTTCTTGTAGCTGCCATTGGCATTTTCTGTTTCAAGTGTACTAAAACTTCGGCACAGACGAAGTTAGCTTGGCTTTCTAGTTTCAATTTTATTTACTTCATATGTCGAGTAGCTTTCGCACTTACGCTCTTGGCCATACTAAGTTTTTGCCTAAGTCAGGTTCATTTTGTCGGATCTTGTAGAGATTTTCAACATTTTATTTCAATTTTCGAGTATCCAATTTTAGCCAATTTTATTATCTACAGGGTATTAAAAACAGGTAGTCAAGTGCCAATTTGTGAAACATAAAAAAAAAGTTATGCACAATTTGGCCTCAATTTGAGTCTATGATCAAATGGGAGTAACTAATCTATAGCCGACGGCAGTTTGTGGCTCTCCACAAACTGCTTTACAGTTTAACACCCAAACACTGGGAATATTTATGATGACATTGATGGAAAAGATGCACCCGGCGCTAGCCCACAAATGAATGCCTCCAGTGTCCTAATGAATGGCTAACTGACTGGCTGACTGACTGACTGACTGAGTGAGTGACGAGCTTATGACTGATACTGTCGCTGCCCCAAAGCTCTGTTATTAGTTAAATGGCGTATAATGGATGGAATAACTTGGAAAACGCTTGGAAAACAAAAAGCGCGTGCTTTTGTGTTTGGCAAACTGTTGGTCAGGCGGCCACACCTTAATAATTACTTAAAAGGAAAATAATTTACGAAATTGCATTCATAGTTCAACATTGCAGCGTTTGCAACAAAAGCCAGCCATAACAAACCACAACAACAACAACAGCAACTATAAGTAAAACAAACGACCAAGGCAACAAAAATAAAAAAATAACAAAAAAATAAAAAAAAATTGTGCGAAAAAAGTCAAAAGCTGCGCTACCATATTGAGTTTCCCTTGGCGCGCATCGGTAAACATTTGTCCAGCTACAATGTAAAGTCGTCCCCACCCCACCCCACCCCCGCTAGCCTTGTTATTGTGATGATACTTTTAGTATGAGACATCTCAATAACCCTAATTGCTGACCCTTATCAAAACGCTCAACATATTTGCAAGCTATTTTTTTAATTACACAAATTGATATTCCACCAGCTCGGTGGCGTATGAGTAATGTGAACTCCAAAAAAAAAAAAAAAAAAAAAAAACTATACAAATTGTCACGCTTTGCCCGCCAACGGTCAAACACAAATTTGACACATTTGCTGCAGCCCGAGGCTAGTTAAGAGTTGTTGTCGCACCTGAAATGTATTCGCGCTTGGGAAAATGTGCTAAACAAATGTGCACACTCAAATTGAAAGAGCGAAGCGATAGCCGCCAAAGAAAACTCACTACATTAGGAGGCAAAAGATATGTAGAAAACAATATGAAAATCTGTGAAATTCCGCAAAAGGTTCGATCCGAACTGGTTTTGAAAAGCTTATATGAAATATATCGAAATCTTATACATTCGGAAGGAAATTTTTTTACAGGAGCATAAGAAGCGTTGATCAAACTGAGTCGCTCTAACTGTGAAAAATTAGAAAGAAATCAACTTGAAGCATACTAAAATTGTAAATTTTTCATTTTCTAAGATATGCCTGAAAAACGAGAGTCTAATTTATTGCGAATCGCGAAAGATCAAGAGGGGTAATGAGAAAGAAACTTCTTCGCAAGCGGAGCTCAGGAGAATGCGGATCGGAGAGCTGCTGAGACTGCGCATCAAGATCAATCGATAAGCAAGTGGAGCGGCAGGACAGGTTCAGATCTAAAGAAATGCAGGAGCAGACGAGCAATCGACACCAGCAATTCGCCATTGACATTGCATTCCAGATAGCTGCTGCGATTGCGCAACATTTTTAATCGCGGCCCTATATACAGTTTAAGCAAAGCTTAAAACATATCGTTACCTGGGGTTTGACGGCCGAGAATAAGCCTATTTCTCAATTAGTTATTGAGTATTACAGTCAAAGTAACTTATTCAACCTTTTAACATAAAACCGAGAAAATTAAAACAATTTTTATTATGATGTTCATTCTAAAATATTAAAAATTCTGTTCTAAAAATTTCCTAATAAGAAGTCTCCTCGCGCCGCTCAGGATAACTGATGATAGATTCATATAAGATTAAATTCCCAAATTGTTTCTGTTAAAAGGTTAGTATAACTCGTGATTGAATAGTTGTGAGCAAACAGAAATTACGGGGCCTACAACAATCCTTTGACGAGAGAGCGAGAGTGAGCGCGAGTGTGAGCGCGAAAGCACAAATCAAAACAAGATAGAAAGTCGGTCAAGCCCGACTATAACATACTCTGTACTTGTGAAGTGCTGCCCATCACCGTTGCGACCGGTGATGCCCATAATTGTTTGTTTTCCTTATAACTCGACAACCGTTCATCCGATCTTAGCCATTCCTTTGACGGATCTATTAATAATCCTGATAACTAAAGAGCGTAACAGTGAGTAAAGCTAAGTTCACACGGGCAAACTAATTTGTCAAAAATGACGAAAATTTGTACAAAATTAGTTTGACATGTGTGTGAAGGCCAAATTAATTTGCAGCCAAACGCTTGTGTCAAATAGGTTTGCCGAGTTTGCCAAGTCAAGTTTTCGACAAATTTGCGTGCTGTCTGAACACAATGTGAACACTATTTATTTATAAACAGTTTGCCTACAAACTGTTATCGTATTTGCCAAGTTTGTTCTTACAGGGCAAATGTAAGAACAAACTATGGCAAACTTGTGATGCTTGTCTGAGTAATTTCAATTGCAATGACGTTTCTAAGTCTATTTTAATATTTAATTTGGATAAGATTTGAATAATTGTGTAAAAATCAGTACATTAGTATTCTTTTATTGTAAAATCTTCAAGGCTGCATTGTTAAATAACCCAAAATATTCAGACGACTTGCAGGGATAGAGTTGCGCATTGGCGTGACCTTTTTGGAAATGATTGGCGCAAATAAAAATATGTAAATTAGTTTTACGCTGCATCCTTTGGTTTCACTTCGGTTTACCCAAGGACTCAGCCATTCTCTGCGTTATATTTTACGGTTGTTTTTTGCAGAGAAGTTAGGGCATGCAACGATGCAGCGCCAAGGCAAATAATTAACAAATTCTTTTCCATATAACTTTGTCTCTTTTGGCAAAACTATTAAGCGAAAAAGATTTCGATTAACCAGATATTTTATATCGCACTAAGTCGATTATTTGACAGCTGCTATAGACAAACCAATTGGTTTGTGGGGAAACACAAAATTTTCGCAAACCAAGTTTGCGAGGGTGAACACTAAGCCAAATTCAATGCAAGTTTCGACAAATTTACTTGCAAACTAATTTGGTGTGCGTGTGAACACCTAGACAAATTTCGACACAAATCCGACAATCTCAGTCATGACAGTTTGTGTAAATTAATTTGCCCGTGTGAACTTAGCTTAAGAGAGCGCTCATAGTTTGTCGCATACAAACAAACATGCGTTGATATCGGTAGCCTAATAAGCACACACTGATTGCATGCATACAAAAAGACCTTTTCAGCAAGCGGTCTCTGCAAATAGGTTGGCATAAGACCAAGAGCGAAAAAACCAAAACAAATGTGTTTCTCTCCTCAACCAACCAAACCCTATCATAGAGCGTAGTTTGAGGTTGCTTCCGTCCCTCTTAGTCAATGTGCCGCAGGAAACCGGCTTTTTTTCCAACTGCAATGAGAGGACCGGTCGTTGCGATCTCTGTTTTTAAACTGTTTTAAAGCAAACCATCTAAAACTTTTGATAGTTATCGCTGACGAGTATTGGGTTGTTCATGAGTGAGTGATGAAAACTGAGTTGTTCACTTAACTGAGCACGTGAACAGGTTCTTCATTAATTGTTCATTTTTGTTCAGTTAGAGTTGTTCAGTTGTTCTTGCTCAGTTGTTTATTTGTTTTTGTTCACTCACTCTTGTTCTGTGAGTTGTTCAGTCAGAGTTGTTCAGTGATTTGTACACTCAACTTGGTGACCCTTCAGCTGTTTTTTTGTCCGCGTGTCTGATTGTTCAATGTAAGCATCATGCTGGCGTGGCTACCATTTAGAGATGGCTAACAAATATGCAACATTCCGCAGTGTGATTAGAAACGAAGGATTCAATTTAGTTTGAATGATCGCTAATCGTCACAATGCCCAGGTGAAGAACTGGTTAACAATTGGAAAAGCACAGATTCGACGAAACCGCCTACAATTCAAACCAACACTGAACAGCTGAACAACTGAACAAGTGTACATGTTCAGTGAAATAAACCACATTTACCCAACACCATCGCTGACCAAAGATGCTGCCGACTAACGATAGTTCTCCACCTCTAGTACGAATACCGAGTACTAAGTATCGAATATTATGTATCGAGTAATTAGTATCGGTTAATTAAGTACAGAGTTCCGATTACTGAGTATCGAGTACAGCCTATCGAGTACTGAGTATCTAGTTCTGAGTATGGAGTGCTGGGTTTTGAGTACTAAGTGATGAGTATCGAATACTGAGTTACTGAGTATAAGTACTGAGTATCGAGGGCCAAATTGAGAATCGAATTATGATTATCGATTACTGAGTGTTCAGTTTCGAGCCAATACCAACGTTCCTAACTCCTCGAATTTATAGTTTTAACTTAACTGTATAGATATAAGGCATAGTTATCGAAATTAATTGAAATAATCAAAATATAAGGTCACTCTGAAGAAACCATTGAATGAAGCAAGTCACATTTGAAAATTGTGCGGAAACCCGAAGAAAAGTCAGATTTTGAAAGAAGCCACCCCCTTACAAAACATTGGTCCTTCGAGCCGGATGTCTCGGATCAATGCTTCCCTAGCACGCGCGTTCCATTTAAAGAGCGTGAAGATAGGCTCGGAAGAGGCCTGCACAGCAGTGCTCCGGTCCAAAATAAGGAAGGAGTTCCGGTTGGAAGTCGTCTTCAAGGTTGATCCGGAGTTGCACCTACGTACGCCTTCCACTGCAATCGATCCTCAGGTGAAGGATAGCTTTAAGCATATCAGCCTATCGGACGAGACCTTTTACCGTCCAGCGACTGTCGCGATTGTTCTGGGTGCGGACGCTTATGGAGACGTAATCCGTAATGGAATAATCCCTAGTAGTGCAGGTCTTCCAGTGGCACACAGCACTGTATTTGGTTGGATACTGTCCGGCACCTGCCGTTCCTTAATCGAACAGTAATAGTCTTAGTTTTGTTTTAAGAAAGACGGAAATATCAATGAAGTTCATGAAGTTCTTAGTTTTGCAACTATATTGCAAGGGCGGCGGGATGTTCAGTTTCGATCCAATCCCAACATTCCTAACTCCTCGAATTTATAGTTTTAACTTCATTGAATAGATATAAGGCATAGTTACCGAAATTAATTGACATAATTGAAATATAAGTTTACTCTGAAGAAACCATTGAATGAAGCAAGTCACGTTTGAAAACTGAAACTTTTCACACTTCCCTCGCATGCAAAATGGTCCAGTATTGTATTAAAATTATAAAAAACTATAATTGTGCGATAGTTTGAACTAAGTGCATGTAGTTGATTTAAGTGGAATCGAAGTACGATAGTGCAACTTGTAAAGTACAAACGTTTATATTATATACTTGATGCAATTTCGTTGTGGCAAAAAGAAAGAAAAAAAATTTCAACACAAAATAAAATCAATTTTTTGCGCCTGATAAGAAGTCGCAAAACGTTTCCGCTTTTGATTTTTGTGTTTTTTTTTGTTTCGCTACACCCCCAGATATTTTGTTGCTGTTGTTTCACAGTGCGATTGCATTTTGTTTTTTTTTTTTTTTTTTTTGTTCAATAATTTCTTGCTTAATTTTTACAAAAATTTCCCTATCAGTTGGGGCGCTGTTTGGTCGTCATACAATTTGGGTCAGAATCGACTGATAAGAAAACGTAGATGTCGCCACAGAGCATTGATTGGAACTATCTTAAGCTTCCGCTGTGGTTGATGATGATGATTTTCAATATGAATGAAGTGTCATACTTAGTCTCATGGCTTAGGTATGTTGTGTACGCTTTAAAGTTGCTTGAACTTCTGTCCTTACGATCGTCGGCTGCTATCTTTTGTGTATGGCTTTTGTTTACACATTTCGCTTTCCAACGGACAAGGACAATGTCAGGTGGCATTGCGCGATCGCGGGTTATTGATATTTCATTATACGAATTGCTTAAGTTCTAGGTAAGGAGAAGAGAGTGAGGAAGATACGTACATATTTCATAGCTGCTGATGTGCATAGCATCACATATATATTTCTTAAATTATTTTTGCCCAAAAGCGAAATTGATGTGGATGCGGCGCAGCGGTGGCGTCTGCTGCTTACGTTGACGTCGACGTTTATGTAAAAAAATTTACAGTCAGCGTAGAGTTGCTGCTGTTGCTGGTGGGCGGGGGAGTGGAGTGCTGCTGCTGCTGCTGCTGCGTCTGTTGGTGATGCTGCTCCTGTATATAATTTTTATATGTTGTGCCTTTTTATATATACAATAACAATTTTTTTTCTCTTTTTTTCCCCGTTTGGTTATGGTAATTTTTTTTGTATCGCACAAAAGGCAAAATGCAGGCAATTATTATTGTTGTTGTTGTTGTTGCAGATTTTTTGATGCTATATATTTTCTTTTTTTTTGGGCTGTTGGTTGGTTGTACTTTTTGTTGTTGTTGTTGTTATATGTAGAGCAAAAAGTAAATAATATGCAGCGTGAAAATGAAACGACTTTTGCGTTTGTATTTTCTCTTTTCCTTTTTTTTTATTTCATGTTCAATTTACAGACAGCGGCAATTGTGTGATTTTGTTGTTGTTGTTGCCCGCAGTTGTTGTTGTTGTTGTGTATTAAATATTTGAATTATTTGTGTGATATGTTTTATTATTATTTTGTTGTTGTTGTTGTTGTTGTTTCCTTTATACAGCTTCAAAATAATTCAAAAGTGTTGTCTACTTTTTTAATTATTTCGCTAGTGTTTTTTTGTTGTTGTTTTGTTTTGTTTTTAATGTTTGTTGTTATATGGATTGCACTTTTTTTGTAACATAAATTTACTAAAAAATATTTAAATGTTGTTGTTGTTGTTGTTGTTGCTGCTGCTGCTGTTGTGTTGTTTGTTGTTGCTGTTGTTAATTATCTACAATATATGAAACCAAATATATTTTTAACGAAACGTGCAAGTTACGAAACTGATCTCAACTCTCTCTATCTCTCATCTGGCTTATCTCCTTTCAGCTATTTCAAGAATGTCTGACCAAAAAACACACAATTTTCACGTCTTTAGCTGAGCTGAGATTTGGTAGCTTTTGTCAATGAACTGCTGATAAAGTGTTTTTTTTTTTTTTTTGGGTTTTTGTTTTGTTTCAAAAAATTTGCTTAATAAACTGACTGATCAAGTGACATAAGACAGCCAGCAGCATACTTGTAGCTCAGGTTTTCATTTCAAAAACTATAGCCAAAATCTAAAGGAAGGGGCTTAAAACCACTAGAAATGTTCTTCACATGTTATTCAGGGCAGAAATTTAAGCTAGAATCCAACGAAGAGAAAAGTTCTTTAAAGTATTTTTTCTAACCAAAGCCCTTAGAAAACAACTAAAGTTTTCAAGCTCTATTCAGGCTGGTTGAGTACATAATTTCCTCTAACTTTTTCCAAACTTTGCTTTAGATCAGTGCTGTCCAAACTCACACACAATCACCAAACTTGCTGCCATTTCAAATTTTGGACATCGCTGCTTTAGATATACCATTGTAAGATTCAAATCTTACCTATGAATTCAAAGGGAGCTTAAAATGTTACCAAAAATTGTCAAAATTTCGAACCTCAAATCCTTTAATTCTTAAAACTACCCCGAAATGGTACAAAAATCTATATATTAATACGCTAAAGTTAACTTTACATATGTCATACATCTCCGCATAGTCGGTTGTCAAGTTCTCTAAAGAGAAACTCTAGTCAAAGAGAACTTGTCCTATTTTACAAAAAAATGCTACATTTTCAAAATATTTAGACATGTATACTTGCTTCGCTATCATGAAAGAATAATTCCAAGGTAGCGCACTGCGCAGCCTCGATATGCTTGGTTCGATGATTCAAAGGTAGCTTTCGACTTCCAGTTGTAGGATGTAACTTCTATCAAAATCAGACAAAAATATAAAAAATGTAAATTCTCACACATTCAAAAAGGCACTTCCGGTTGCGCTACCTTGTAGTAGCAAAAATATTTGTTGATAAAGGCCTGTATCCAGCCAGGAATTTGCTATTTATTTTGATTTTGTGGAACCTAAGTAAAATATTTTGGCCAAGTTTGAATTTAATTTAAATTTGAACAAAATAACGTTAAACCAACTTCGGTCTACCATTGTACATCAGCCACATTGGTCTTACAACTCGTTCTAAATTATTGGGACGATGGCTGAGCAAGAATGGCCGAAAAGAAGTAAGACTCAATGGTTGGATATATTTGAGTACAAGATTAGAACAAGAGCTCAGCAGCCGGGTCAGTGCCTTGGCAAAGTGAACCTGCTGCTTGTGTAGCAATAAGGGAGAATGAAACTATTACAAAACAAAAACCGTTATCATTTGCCTCCATCTATGCGCTCCTCACATCCAAAATAATTGTCAACAATATAATTCCTGAGCTGTGCAATAGCTGCTTTGGGTTCCACACACGCCTTAGAAACACCGCTATCGATACGCTGCTATCTATACAAAGTGTGGATTTTGTTCACGTTGGTGGATACACAACAAACGAAATCGTAAACAGAAAATTCCTGGCACAATTTTTTTATGAATATGAACTTTGGCAGGAATTTTTTGATTTTGCTTTACTGGATACCCGGCTTAAGAGTCCAAAAACTAAAAAAAAAAAATTATGCCAAAATGTACCTAACATAAAAATATTGTTACATAAATAAACGACATTAAACTGATTCTTCGAGAAGTTAAAAAGTTTGTAAAAGTATTCAAAAAAAAAATCATCAAAATATAATCGAAATCGAAAGATTAATAAAAATTTAAAATTTGGCTTAAAAATTCCGTTCCTGATGCCACAATTGTTAACTTTTTAAGAAAAAGAGGACTAAACCTACTTTCTTTTCGGCCGTTTTTTTTTTTTATCATTTTAGGCAAAACTCAGCGGTGCGCATCATTATCATTCAAAAGGGCACCAAAAACAAAATCGAGAGTTCAAATTTTTGAGACTTCTATTTAGTCGTAGTGTGGTTTAAAAGCCAAGAGGGCATATAGCCCAGCAAACATTTTATGAAATTTTTGAACACAATTGAATCTATGCGATTCCTCGATTTGAATAGTCGTAACTGTGCTCGATTTCTGATTATAAATAAAACTTTTGTCGGGAGAAAACGGTACCCTAGGCGCGATTCTTTCTGAAGAGTCGTTTTTAACCCGTTCTTCAGTGATCAGTTTTGACTCATTTTCGAATGATTTTACGAGTGTTTTTTGAGTCATAATTCAAAAAATCACAATGTGAGCATATTTATGAGGCATTTTCGAGTCTTCTTTTTAATCTCAAAAGAGCTCGAAAAAGACTCATTGAGGTGATTTTTTTAAAACGATCTTCCAAATGTTGGGTGGGTGATTACCCGAACCAAACTACAATATTATTCTCACTAGGGATGTAATTAACATTTTTTGCTTTTTTCATGTACTTTTGGAATAAATTTAAGACCTTTGGTTTCTTGGACAAGTTTTCTCTTGGAATTATTTATAGAGTTTATGGAACTCCAGCGCTTCTGAACAGAAATGCAAATTTGTTCTGTTTTGAAAATACTAAACTTAAACAAAAATCTCTTAATTAATCGGTTCGGTTCGATGAGTTAAAAACTTCAGCTCTTATGCTATTTGGATGCGTAACTTGGGAATACGAAAATTAACTAAAAAATAAGAAGTTTTCAGAAATAAGCAGCCTATACATAACGGAATGGGCCCGGGTGTGGCTCAGCGGCAAGTGTGCGCGACCGCTGTGCACGACTTCGTGGGTTCGATCCCGCCTTGGAACATCTAATGAAAAGATTTTTCTTTGAATAAACTTAAACACCCGGTCACCCCTCACTGCTGTTGGCGCCAGCTTTAAAGTAAATAGCCATGCAAAAGCTTCTCAAAACCGAAAATTAGAAGCGCACAAGCCAAGAGATTGAGAGGGCAGCTCGGCTTTGGCCCTTTGGGGCTGTGTTAAGCCAATTTACATTTTACATTACGTTACGGAATGAGCCAGACTTTTCTACACTACTATACATAGAACAAAAGTCAAGATCTTTGTATTTCAATTAAGTACAAACGGTCAAGGACAAAATTCTTATTTCAAGCAAGTTTTTTTCATCCCTAAATACTTGATCTAATATTGTTTCGTGCTTTATTAAGCAGGACTGCAAACCGGTTTTAACCGATGCAATTTGAACCAGGCACTTCGCCTTTTTTAAACTTTCAGCCTGAACCTGTTACGAACCTGAAGAAAAACTTTTTTGTTCTAGATGAAATCGCCTCCAAATTTCGTAATTGTTAGTTTGGTATGCTTTTCCATGATTCCACTAAGCTTGGCAGAAATCGGACATCATAGAATAGTAAGGGTATACACAACTTCGGCCTAGCTGAAGTTAACTTCCCCTATTTTTAATCATCAAAATGCTCGAAAAAGACTCATTAAGGGGATATTGTAGGATGGGTAGTAGCAATTCCCAGCAAGCAATATGTGCGTTTTCCGACACGTTTCTGGCACTTTTTTTTTGAGTATTTAACGTCAAAGTGTGTACAAAAAAAGAGTCCGGAATGAACGATTTTTTCTATGAAAACGGTCGCATTTAATGTGGACGATTTTTAGTCTAATCTGACTCTTTTTTGACACAATTATAAGTGCTTTCACCCTCCCGATGAAGCATATAAAAACCTCATAAAAGACTCATAGAAGTTACTTTTCTAGGCACTTGAAGCCAAGCATCCAACCAAAACACTACTTCAACTTCGAAAATGCTAAGACATAAGCTCTTTTTATGAGCCCGTGCTTAGAGAGCACTGAATATGCACCGAAAATCCTAAAATTTATGTGTTTACCTCTAAAACACTCTTAGCCTCGGCTCTTTTCAGAGGCATCATTTGGAGCCCTCCGAACTTTGCTTGATGGGTAGTTAGTAATGTCTTTTGAATCATCAAAAAGGCACGAAAAAGACTCATTAAGATGATTTTTGTTAAAACGATCATCCAAATTTTTGGTGGGTTGTAGTAGTTGTCATTAATTTTATGGAGTTTTGGATATTTTTCAAATTTAACATATATACATTGGTGTGTTTACAGTCAGATCAGGCTGACCATCTAAAAGCCAGTACTACACACGGTTGCCAATCTCATAGCAAGCTACCGCTTCGTTTCCTGCATAAATATAGATTGAAGATACAGATCTTATTGTTATAATTTTTATAATCTTGGTTTTTATGTAATGGTCCTTCGAGCCGGATATATTGAAAACAATGTTTTGTAGTAGGGCAGATGCAAAATGTTTGGTTAGAGTAATTAACACTTTTTAAAGTGTTTTTGAAAGATCTAGAGATTGGAATGCTTTGGTTTAATTTGATTTCCTTATGAATTAGTAGAGTTGGGTTCACTCTGAGCTCTGCCAGAGGTGGCTTGAGTACATCTTGAACCGTTTTCTTTAGCGTTTCTACCTTTTCGTAAGATTTCAAATTTAAATTTACCCATTTTCAGAGGTAAGAGTATAAAAAGTTTCACCAGAGCGTTAAAATCAACCAAAAATAATCAGAAAAAAAAACGGCAGGAACTCCATTGTAAATAGTAATTTAAGTTTCGGGCAAAAGGGATGTGCCAAAAAAATAAATGAAGCAGGAGAACAAAAAAAAAAAAAAATGAGAAAAAAATGTGAAAAATTGCAACTGAACGGAAGGTGAGCCAGGGAAATAAGAAAAATCAAATGCTGCGCTGCTTTTAGTTTGGTCAGCCGCTCAGCTGGCGCAGACGATGCCGCTGCTGCTGCTGTTGGGTTAAGCAAGGCATTTCAATTGGTGCGCAGCTGCAGCCAGGCAGCAGAATTTTTTTTGGCTATTTAATTTGCCATTTTTTCTAGCATATTTGCAAGTTCTTTTTGTCTTAGTTTTTTTTTGTGTTGTTTTGTTCATTATGCTGTGCGCCAAACCCGACGGCAAAGTAAATGCCAGGGCTGACTCCGGCCATTGTCATGAGAATGAGATGATGATGAAGCTGCGTTTGGTGGGTGGGAGGGAGTCCAGTCTGCCTTCCTGACGAAAATTGAAACTGACAAAAATTTTTGTTACATTTGCCTGCACACCCCCCCAGACACTTTGGCTACTTCTTTTCCCCTATTTTTTGTTTGTTTTGTTTTACTGCTTCAGAAGTTTGGCTACAGTTCATTTGTATGCTGCTGCTGCTGCTGCTGGGGTTGAAGCAAAATTTTTGCACTATTTGAATTGAATTTAATTTGTGGTAATAATTCTTTAATTTGTCACTTTTTTTTATTAATTTTATAAGCATTAATCCACACACACACACACACACAGACACGCAGGCGGACGCGACACGCACTTGAGAGCGGAGCGGGGCAATGCAACTATTCAACCAAAAGACCGAAATAAAAATGCATTCTATAAAAATTTTGCGAGTGCGCGAAAAAAGTTTTCCGCGTTTTGCATGACGGCGACAACGGCGACAGCGACAGTGACGGCGACGTCGACGCCTGCAGTGGAAAGCAAAGCGGCGATTGCAATTGTTTTTGTTTTTGTTGTTGTTGTCTGCCGAAAAATCAAACAAAGTCAGTCAATGAAATTTGCCATGTGCGTGTAAACACCTGGCGTATACGTATTTTTACACTTCACTGTCAATTTTTTTTGGATTTTTTTCAAATTTTTTTTGGTTTTTTGGAAAATCTGTGTGGTCTTATCACTTTTATCAGGCCAATGACTACGTGTTAATGTGCTTTACGATTGATATACGCGATCGTCGGACGCTACACCTAAACCTCGGAACGACTCGGGCCGCGTCCGAAAATGCGTTCCGTTGCATATCGGATGCGTTGTGTTTATGCGACTGCCGAAGCCGACTGCAAAATTATATCACAACAACACGAAGACGAAGTCGCTGGCGACGACGACGACGACGTCAACGAAAAATTGCATACAAGCTTATGCATTTCATACATAAAAAAAACACAACTAGAATGCTTCGAGCGCAGAGCAGAGAGAGAGAGCGAGAGTTGAATGAGTGAGCAAAGCTGTGAGAGTTGGTTGAGTCATTTGAGTGGGGCGCAAACGCGAGAACTTTAGGAGTAAAATCGTAACGGGGTAAGTGTAAGCCTGCCCCAGAGAGCGCAGCGCATGAGAGCGAGTGCAGTCAAGAATTGCATTGCAATCGACAGCGAAGCCAGCGCGCGTTGATAAAAAGCTCAGCCGACTGCGCTGCCCAAATAGCCGGTGTTGTTGTCGTTGTATGTACTCCTCTCCGCTCTTTGTCGTCAGAGCTTGACATTGTTGACAATTGCTATAAGAAATGTAGCTTACAATTAACACAAACACACAAAAAAAGTCACTCAAAGCTAGAACAATGCACTCACACACACACACTCACAGAGAGATAGCTCAAATTTATACACCACAACTGCATTTCTGCAATTAGCTGACTTTTAGGTCCTTAAAACTTTAAATTTTGCCTAATTATTTATTAACTCACTCAGCTTAATTCAACCATTTTGTGCTTCCTTTTGTCTGCTAGTGGTGAGTTTCCCCTTTTGCCCAACTTAAACTCAACTCAAGAACTCTCTCACTCACTCACACATTGGCTAGGCTTGAGCATAGTTGTATTACACAAACATATACATATTTATGTATGTAAATGAGTTTTACAATTTTTTTTTTCGACAAATATGAACTTTGCTTGGCTTGTGTTTAATGAGTATTAAAATTGAAAAACAAAAAACTATACTTTAATCATACCGAAATGCGCAGTTAGATTGTCGAAAATGTGAAACGTGTCGTTTGTCACAGAATCAGGGAGAGAGAGAGAGAGAAAGAGGGTGAGCCAGAGATGACGCATATGGAAAAGCTAAGATAAAAGTAGACACACTTTTCATTTCATTTGCCCTGAAGTGTCCAAGGCAGACGACAGCAACAACAACAATAGCAAAGTAACGGCAATTGCAGTTTGCAAAACGCCAACGACCTGACTGACGCACGTTCAAGGTATTATCTCACACTCACACACACACACACAATCGAGAGTAACTCACACAAATGGCGTATGCTGCAACTCGATCATTTATTTATCATTAATATTACACACAATTACATATATACACACATACACACACACACATAAAATGCACGATAACCCCACTTACATATGATCGACTCTTCGCTTATCTCCTCCGCTTTTGTTTACCAGGGACAACGCATTTTTGTTGCCACACAAAAAACTTATTGAGACATTTCCAATTTTCACAACATCTTCACTGAAATCATCGTATGTGTAGTACATACTTCATTTTTATTGCCATTGTATTTGTATTGCAATATTCCCATTTTTTTTTAGTCAGCTGATAACTTTTAATCAATTTTTCTTGATTTTTTTTTTGCGTATTTATTGCCCTCCCATAAAATGTGCAAATATTGTAAATATATATATATATGTACATACATATATACAATTGCAATTTCTTTCAATTTTTCTATTGAAATTTTGCTGCCTTTTGCTTATCAGTTTCTTAATTGCATTGCATTTAGCAAAATGACTGCATTTAGAGCAGCGCCAGTGAATTAATTTGATTTGTTTCATGGAAAAACTATTCAAAAAGACGCAAACTGTACGTTAAAACAAGCGACAAAACTAGCTAGCGACATGAAATAACAGAATATATGAATTCAATCGATTGACTTGAAATTTGAAATCGAAATTTGATAAACAACCACAAGGAATCAACTGCAAATAATAAATGGAAAATTTCCATGGAAAACAAAAAAGTTTTTCTAAGACTACATTTTGGACCTTGCCTTTTTATGGGATCTTAACTATATAGATGTCTGATTTCGAACAAACTTGGTGAAATCATGGAAAAGCATAATACACTGTTAATTACGAAATTTGGAGGCGATCCCATTTAAAACAAAAAGTTTTTCTCACTAGAACTTCTTTTTCGACCGATTATTAATACTGCAGCTATATACTATAGTCATCCGATATTGATAAAACTTTGTAAAAATGTGTTAAAGTATATAAAATAAGAATATGCCAATAAAAAGGACGTTTTCATTACAAAAAAAAAGTTTTCCTCACTCGAACTAGTTTTTCGACCGATCGTTCCTATGGGAGCTATATGCTATAGTCATCCGATTTCGACCAAGCTTTGTAGAATTGTGTAAAAGTATATCAAATAAGTGTATGCCAATGATAAGGACGTTTTCATTAAAAACAAAAAAGTTTTTCTTACTAGAACTAATTTTTCGACTGATCGTTCCTATGGCAGCTATATGCTATAGTCATCCGATTTCGACCAAACTTAGTGAAATCATAGAAAGGAATAGTAAACTAAGAAATACGTACTTTGGAGGCATTTCCATTAAAAACAAAAAAGTTTTTCTCTTTAAGACTATTTTTTCAACCGATCGTTCCTATGGCAGCTATATGCTATAGTCATCCGATCCGGCCGGTTCCGACAAATGTGCAGCGTAGTTGTACCAAAAGACTTCGTGCAAAGTTTGGAGAGGATAGCTTTTAAACTGACGGAGGAGATAGCATAGAAACAGACGGACAGACGGACGGACAGGGCTAAATCAACTCAGCTCGTCATGCTGATCAAGAATATATATACTTTATGTGGTCGGAGATGCTTCCTTCTATGCGTTACAAACATCCGGACAATTTTATAATAGCCTCTGCAAGGGTATAAAAATAGGGGAAGCTAACTTCGGCGCAGCCGAAGTCGTTATACCCTTTTAGCATCAATTGAAAACAAAAAAGTTTTTATACCCTTGCAGATCGGATCGGATGGCTATAGCATATAGCTGTCATAGAAACGATCGGTCGAAAAACTAGTTTAAGTGAGAAAAACTTTTGGTTTTCAATTGAAACGCCACCAAACTTCGTATTTCTTAGTTTACTATGTTTTTCCATGATTCCACCGAATTTGGTCGAAATCGGACATCTATGTATATAGAAAAGCTGTCTTAGAAAAGTAGAGTCTGAAAAGTATTCTTAGTTAGAAAAACTTTTTGGTTTTCTATGGAAATGTCCTCAAAACTGGCATGTTTTATGTTTTATACCAAGCTGCAAAAACTCCAAAATTAGAGGCTGTAATCCAGGAGCATTGAGTGGCTTTAACAGGGGCCAATTAACCCCGGAGGTCGAAAATGTCGGTTGTAGTACCCTAAATGGAACGATTTTGTGGGAATTTGTTCAAAAAGCACCGCCCTTCTCTTTCTCGGGATGCTCATCGATCTGTTGATCGGAAAAATATTGACAAATATGAAATCGGAGCAGACAAAAACATATGAAATGGTACGCCATTTGAATTTTTGTTTAATTTGATCCCCCTCCCCAGAGCAAAAACACTGTTTTTGGACGCACAGAAGTTTTCGTGTCAATCATGTTCAGTTTGGTCTATAATTTAACCATGAATCGATTTACAAGCGAACCACGCAAGCAGATTATTAAATTTTGTTATCAAAATTCATGCTCGGTTAAGAAAGTGCAACGTGCACTTCTTTCATTTCTTGGTAAGTTTGGGCGACGTTCTGAGGCGGCTATTCGGAATCTTGTGACTAAATTTTGCACCAAATTTAAATGATTGGACATTTAACCGCCAACATACGTAGAGTGCGCGTATCGAGTGTATCCGCCGTTTGCTATGATCGTAAATTATCGTTGGCGTCGTTTGCAGCATTGGCCCTTTACTCCACTAAAATATTTTATAAAACGATTTAAAATACAGCTGGTGCAAGAATTGATACCACAACGGCTAATTTGATTGGTGAATGGCCGCTGGTTAAGTTGGATGAAGATCCTGTTTTTTATCGGAAAATTGTGTTCAGCGACGAAGCTCATTTCCGGTTGAATGGATACGTGAACAAACAAAATTTACGTATTTGGTTTAAAAAACAACCAGAAGCATTGCAAGAACTACCACTGCATCCCGAAAAATACATTGTTTGGTGTGGATTATGGGCCGGTGGTATCGTTAGACTGTACTATTTTAAAGATGACGAAGGCAGGAATGTTACTGTATATGGAGAGCGCTACCGTGCGATGATTGTAAACTTTTTCTTTTGCCCAAAATGGAAGAGCTGGACTTGGCTGACATGTGGTTTCAACAGGATGGTGCCACATGCTACACAGCACGCGAAATCAGGGCCCAATTGAGAGGGGAGTTCGGTGAACAGTTTATTTCACGTTTATGGCCGCTCAATTGGCCGCCAAGATAGTGCGATATAACGCCTTTAGACTATTTTTTAACGAACTGGAAACTAATAGTTATTCAAGAATTTATTCGAAAGCACACCGGCCGATATGTTGGAGAGAGTATGCCAGAATCGGACCCAGCGTATGTAATATTTGAGGCTCAGCCGCGGTCAACATTTACATGAAATCATCTTTAAACATCTTTAAAGATGAGTATTGAGAACTTAGAATTACTCGATTACTGAGTATCGAATACTGAGTATCGATTACTTGGTATCGAGTACTAAAATTGGAGAACTGAGTATCGAATATTGAGTATCGAGTACTAAGTATCGACTACTAAATATCGTCTACTAAGTTTCGTGTACTAAGTATCGAGTAGTCACTAACGAAAACTTAGTATCAAGCTCTGAGTATAGAGTATTTAGTATCATGTACTTAGCATCGAGCACTTAGCGTCAAGTACTTAGTATTTAAGTATCGAGTATATACACTCAGAAAAAAATTCGCCTTGAATTTTAGAAAATCGCCTTATTTTAAAATTGGCCCTGGTATTTAGAAAAATTTTCTAATAACCAGAAAAAGTTTTCTAAAACTTAGAAAAAAATACCATAAATAAATTTTTTTAGAAAATTTTTTTCTAAAATCAAGAAAAGGCAAGATTTTTCTAATAGTAAGGGCTTATTTTTCTAAAATCACTTTCTTAAAATCAGGGCAAAATTAACCTTTGATTTAAGGGTAAAATAGCCCTTAAAGTGACTGTTGAAATTTCTTAAAAACAGGGAAGATTTTCTTGAAATAGTTTTCTTAAAAAATATGGCGATAATAGCCATTGATTTTAGAAAAAAAGGTGTTAAATTTTAGGTATTTTGCCTAAAATAATGCACATTGTATTTTGTTGCGGCTTAGTGTGACCATAGTTTGGAGACAACATTTTACCAAATAGAAAGCCAGTGATGATTATGTAAAGTTCAGTAAACAAACTTTGGTCACACTTCGGGTGGAAAAATATTGAACCATGTGTAAAAATAGCAAAATAGCTAAAATGGCTAAAAAAAAAGAATGACCCGCGTGTAAAAATGGCATAAAAGCTATAATAGCTAAAAAAAAACTTAAAATAAAACTCTAAATTTAGCAACTCTGTTAGTCAGGAAGAAAAAGGGTTGAAAATAGAGGAATGTTTCAAACAACCGTTGCTCTGCTCCTTTTGCGCAGCTGCGTCGGGTGTTGCGCCTCGAAATTTAGTTGTGCGCAGCCGTCAAGTGAAATGGATGCCTTACTGTGTCAATTGAACGGGCAAGCGTTCGGTCCAACTTTTTGTGGTAAGTAAAATATTATGTAAAATGCATTTGCTGTGTGTATACTATGTATTGGCTGTTCATGTACATACGGATCTTCTTTGCTTAAAATACATACATAGACCATGCATTCATATAAATAAGCACTTTTCCGTTTTTTTTAATTTTTGTTTATATGAAAACCACAAACCATGAAGCTCTGAGCGTTCTTAAATGGGACAACTTTATAATTTTTCTTCGTTGTTGGCCGATAATTTTTTTCCAATTTGAGGATTGGCAAAAGAGGTGGTAAAATATGTGTTGTACTTTGTACTTGGCGTGATTTATGGCAGCACGGAACATCGCACGCAAGAGTGGGACAGAAATAGAGTGTACAGTTTTTGTACACTTGGCCTCTGCCATCGTCGCTATTATTGCTCCGAAGACCTGAAGCCATATCTGGAGCCCATCACTGATGTTACTAACACCTGAAGAATACAGAAAGCCGAGTGGAGCGTGCCACATCATCATTGGTACATACATCAAGTCCACAATAGTGTAAGTGATTTGAAATATCCACATATTGAATTACATTAGCTTAATAACGAATTATTTGAAAAGCCAAAGTTTTATTTTTAAGATTTTGTAATAAGTTGTTCAACAGCTGAAAATGTACCTATTATTTATAAAGTTAAATAAAAAAATTTTTTACAATTCTTTTAAGAGGCTTGAATCCCGTCGGTTAAGAAATAATTGCATATGTTTCAGAAAATCTTTTCCATAATATTTAGAAAATCTTTTTCTAAATTTTGGGTGAATCGCCTTAGGACGGAATTCAAAGGCGAATTTCTAATTTTTAGGGTTAATTTGGGTCTTTTTTTTTATGAGTGTAGTAACACACATATAAGTATACAAAAAAAGGGGAAATTTTATAAAAAAGTTTCACATCGAGGCCCCGTGGGTGTTAGCAAAAGAAAGTTTGCTGTTGCAGCTTACCGCTACGAAGGTACAGGAGGTGTATTACAAACCGTTTCAACAAGGAAGTTTTAGATTTGGACAACTTCCCACAACACATCTTAAGACTCTCAATTGCATCTTTAATTGATCTTCGACTAAGTTGTGATCAATTTCCAACTTAACTTATGACATATCACGTATACGCAGCTTAGCCAGAGAATTAAGTTCTCAGCTCGCTGGCACTTTTTTGTTTCTGTCGTTTTGCTTCCGTGTAAATGTCGCGCAACAAGTTGTCGTCATCCGTTCGCGCAGCCAACTTTACCGTTGCAGCGCCATTTTGGTCACATCTCAAGGCGAACCTGTCTCGCCGATTCTTTCAGCTGGTTTTGTGTTTGTAATTTCGTTGCGTTTGATTAGTGGCCGGCAAATGGCATTTGACTTCCAGCGAGCGAGTGCAATTTGAACAGGTAACTGGCTTTTGATTAGTCAACCTTGGGAGCAGCGCATAGAAATTGTGTGCACTTGGATGATGGCCTGTCAACGGCAGCGTATTTATTGCACACGATTTCTGCTCTCTTAATAAAAGCTTACGAAAATATTGTAGGAAAAAAATCAAAATGCATGCCATCGATCCAGAGTCTAATGCATTTTCAATGTATTTTTACAAGCTCCGTGCTGCATATTTATCGATTGGATGTCGCCCAGCTTGGCTCCCACTCTGTTGCCCTCGGTGGAAACAAAGACGCTGCCAGACTGCAGATAAAAACGGAAGTACAGTTTGTAGTGTCCGGACAAAAAGCAATTGCCACCTACCAGATTCAAGGAGTTGTGAAAGCGCCACAAGTGCCACAAGCAATGGGCACAAGGAAAAAAAAACTGGGTACATTATGTGTAGAAGGGGATGAAGCTTTGGTCTGGAAGTTGTCATCTTTTTCCTGTTTCTTTTTTTTTTTGTCTTAAACGAAAAAAACTGCTGGAAACGAAGGGCAAAAGCAACTTGAAATGATTTTGATGTCGGCTCGAGTTTAGAGTTTTGGGTGTGGCCGCAGGCCGCAATTGCTTTATGCAGATGCTGTCAACAGATTGCTTTGTTAATTTCATGTGTTACCTGTTGCCAGAACATGTGTTGGTGCACCAACACACCAGCATTAGCAGCCACACACCACACACACACAACAAGTTGTTGACAGTTGACAACTGTTGCTGGCGCAACAGTCAAAAACAACTTCCTCTCAGCAACACACACACACACACGGACACAATCCATATATGTATTCGTCGAAAATCGCCGAAAGTGCCGCGACGCCACCCCAGTATCAGCATCCCACTGCCGGCGGCTGCGTCGAGCGTGTGAAGTGCACGCGGCGTCCACAAGTCTTTGCATACTTTTGTGCGTCGCCACTTGTTGATGTGTGTGTGTGTGCAACAAGTGCACTAGTTGTTGTTGTATAACGATGTTACAAACTCAAACATAAACGTCTGCAATGTCGTCATCAGTGTCGGAGCAGGTTTTGGCTGTCTGCTCTTCTTGTTGGCTTTTGTTGTTTGGTTCCTGCCTGGCTGCTGCCTCCTGGTGCCCGTTGTCTATTTGCCAAAGTTTTAGTCAAAGAATTTTCATATAAGCATAAAATTGCTGTTACACGTTTCGCCCCCAAGCGAAAGTTTGCGTTCCTCCTTAGAGTTTTCGACAGGATACACACATTCAACGCATGTTTTAGCAAGTGTTTTCACAATCTGTCAACGAGCCAAGTTGGGCAACTCTTTTAGGGCTTTAATAGTTGGCAATTGTTGAATTTTTGGTCGAGTGGCAAGGTAATTGCTGTGTTGTTAACTTTCTCGAATGCTTTTTGGCCTTTTGATCTGAGTTGGTGGAGTTTTGGAATTGACTGAAACAGATTCTGTTGTGGATTAAGTTTAAAGAAGTATAGTATGACATAACCAGGTGAGATGGTAAACTAACCAGTAAAAAAATCTGACATATACGAGCCAAAGTCAAGCCCAAACGAAATCAGAAGTCGGTCAATCAAGTACGAGAGAATAGACTTGAACTCGGTTCTTGCACTCCCGAAATTCTTGTCTTGGTCCCGACTTTACCTTGGGAGAGCTTGATTTTAGCACGAAATAGGCTTATTTCACGGGATTAGTTTCAGCTTGTTATCCGAACTGGACTTGATCCCTTAGTAGGATCTTATCAAATAGACCCGATATTGATTTAAGTTTGACATTCGTACTTCATTTGAAGTCCAAGGCAAGGATGAGCAAGATTAAACTGAGCTTGAAATTCATACTGCATTCAATTCGATACGGACTACTTGAATGGGACTATCGACTTTTATACTCTTGCAAAGGGTATTATACAATTGTCCGAATGTTTGTAGCGCATAGAAGGAAGCATTTCCGTCCACATAAAGTATATATATATTCTTGATCAGTTTAACGAGGTGAGTTGATTTAGCTCTGTCCGTCCGTCTGTTTCTATGCTATCTCCTCCGTCAGTTTTAAAGCTCGGAACACGACTATTGCATAAAGGCTGTCATAGGAACGATCGGTCGAACAACTAGTTTTTGTGAGAAAAACTTTTTTTTCAATGGAAACGCCTCCAAACATCGTACTTATTAGTTTACTAAGCTTTTTCATGATTCCACCAAATTTGGTCGAAATCGGACTACTATATAGTACAGTTGTCATAGAAAGGTAGAGTCAGAAAAGTAGTCTTAGTTAGAAAAACTTGTTGGTTTTCAATGGAAATGTCTTCAACATTGGCATGTATTTCTTTTATATGCTCTCACACGATTCTACACATTTTGCTTAAGATCGGATGACTATAGCATATAGCTGCCATAGGAACGATCGATCGAAAAACTAGTTCTTGTGAGAAAACCTTCTTTGTTTTTATTGGAAACGTCCCTTACGTTGGCATATATTCATCTTATATACTTTTACATAATTCTACAAAGTTTTGTCAGAATCGGATGACTATAGCATATAGCTGCAGTATGAATGATCGGTCGAAAAAGAAGTTCTAGTGAGTAAAACTTTTTTGTTTTAATTAAGATTGCCTCCAAATTTCGTAATTAACAGTTTGTTATGCTTTTTCATGATTGCACTGTGTTTGGTCGAAATCGGACATCTATATAGTATAGCTCCCATAGAAAAGTAAGGAACGAAAAGTATTCTTATTTAGATAAACAAACTGCAAGGGTATACAAAACTTCGGCCGAGCCGAAGTTAATTTTCCCGTATTTTTGATGGTAGCGTGAATTAACTCAGCGATTATTAGTATTATACTTGGCTTGCCCTGTGGTCGAAATTCGATCATCGAACCAATTAATACATAACATTAAACGATGTGCCCTTTTAAATTTAAAATAATATGTCAAAAAAGTCTTAAATTTTGCAGAATTTTTGTCCTATAAATAATTGTACTATTACTGAATCGGTTTGAAACACTGGAAAACCTGATTAACTTATATTCCAATTTTGAACAGTCAGCCAACATTTGATTAACTAACTTGGTATAGTTTGGTCTTTTTTATACTACCCAGAAAGCTATAAACAGCGTTTCTTCCTTTCCTTGATCTTTTCTTAAGGTTTTGGTAAAGAGTAAGTGTCCAAAAGCAAAGAACAAAAAAAGAAAGTCACAATTTTCACTGCGGAATTCAAAAAGCTTATCATTAATATTACTCTGACCAGCCAGATCTGTTCGATTTTCCGTGGACGCCAGATGAAGTTTGTAGACGTTGCTATTGCGCTGCTCTGAACTGGTTAAATAAGAAAAAATAGGGGAAGTTAACTTCGGCTCGGCCGAAGTTTTGTATACCCTTGCAGCTTCCATTGAAAACAAAAAAGTTTTTCTAACTAAGACTACTTTTTGAACCTTACTTTTCCATGGGATCTATACTATATAGATGTCTGATTTCGACCAAACTTGGGGAAATCTTGGAAAAGCATAATACACTGTCAATTACGAAATTTGGAGGCGATCCCATTTAAAACTAAAAAGTTTTTCTCACTAGAACTTCTTTTTCGACCGATCATTCATACTGCAGCTATATGCTATAGTTATCCGATTTTGATAAGACTTTGTAGAAATATGTTAAAGTATATAAAATAAGAAAATGCAATTAAAAAGGACGTTTTCATTAAAAACAAAAAAGTTTTTCTCACAAAAAACACAAACTAGTTTTTCGACCGATCGTTCCTATGGGAGCTATATGTTATAGTCATCCGATTTCGACCCAACTTTGTAGAATTGTGTAAAAGTATATAAAATAAGTGTATGCCAATGATAAGGACGTTTTCATTAAAAACAAAAAAGTTTTTCTCACTAGAACTAGTTTTTCGACCAATCGTTCATATGGCAGCTATATGCTATAGTCATCCGATTTCTACCAAACTTAGTGAAATCATGGGAAAAGATGGTAAACTAAGAAATACGTACTTTGGAGGCGTTTCCATCAAAAACAAAAAAGTTTTTCTCACTAAAACTAGTTTTTTGACCGATCGTTCCTATGGCAGCTATATGCTATAGTCATCCGATCCGGCCGGTTCCGACAAATGTACATCGTATTTGTATTAAAAGACTTTGTGCAAAGTTTGGTGAGGATAGCTTTAAAACTGACGGAGGAGATAGCATAGAAACAGACGGACAGCTCGTCATGCTGATCAAGAATATATATACTTTATGTGGTCGGAGATGCTTCCTTCAATGCGTTACAAACATCCGCACAATTTTATAATACCCTTTGCAAGGGTATAAAAAGGAAGCATGCCATATGGAACCCCAGTTATATGGACTGATCCATATCAACACGATGAACAAAAGTGATACTGATGTCTGAATTATAAACTTGGACTGAATGCACATTTGAACGTTGGTGAAAACCGAAAAATTTGACAAAGTCCTTGCCAAAGATGTGCAGTTTGCTTGCAACTGACTAAAATGTGTGATTCAGCGGGTTCTAGGCAAACACCATGATGAAAACTTTAAGGTTTTGGTGCAAAATATGATAAAGTTATTCCAAACTATAGGAATTTCGATGTCACTCAAACTGCATGTTTTAAATAACCATTTGGATGTAAACGTTTGTGTAAATACATTTTTTGTTTCTTTATTTGCATTTTTCTATTATTTTAAAAATAAAACAGTTATTTTTCAGGTCTAAAAGAATTAAACAATATTTTTCTATAGAAAGAGTTATAATTCCAGATTAATGGATGAAAAATTGATTTTTTTTGGTTTTATATATTTTTGGTCGTGAAGAAGGATTTTTTTTTTAGAAAATTTTAGGAGAAATTTTGTAGACTAGGTCAAATTCTACAACTTTGCCGAAGACATACAAACCAAATTCTGAATGATTTTAGAGATATGAGCTATACAAAAAGTTCCTGTTTGTCAGAAAGGCGAGCTTTAGTCCAAAATTTCAAATGACCATTAAAAAAAATGCTGACTAATCCGACCAAATCCACCTAGGGTTTTTCTTCACCGGGTCTGAATGTGATCAAAAATTTAAAGTAGCAAAATGTTGCACTGTGTAATGAATAATAGAATAATAATGCTAGCTCCAAACAGTGAAAATTCTTTTTATGCGAATTTGTTCTCTAAACTCTCAACAATTTTTATAGGTGTGATGGTAGATTTCTGGCTACAGTAAGACCATCTTGTTCTTTGGTTAATTCTTGGCCCTTAGATCAGTGTTCTTTTTAGAATTGTTAGAACAAATTGGAAATAGTTTAAAAAGTTGCTTGGAAATAGCTTAAATCAATAACATTTGATACTTCTTTGACTCTTATTTTGCCTTAAGATTATGTTGAGGTTGACTATAGAATTAACTGGATTTTAAGAAAGAAAATTTTAAGTATTTATTTTGATAGTTAATCAGGTTTGATTTAAGAGTTAAAGTTAAAACTGGATTAAAAACTTAAAAACTATGCAAAATTTACGTAATTTATCATGAAACAGACTTAAATTAAGTGTTTCGGGATTGAAAAAAACGTTCTTAAGATAAGAATTTTGTTTGTACTATTGACACCGTTTGTACTTGATTCCTGTAAAAGTACTTGATTTTTTTCAGTGTGTACTCAGTGTCTCTTTTTATACCCTTGCAGAGGGTATTATAAAATTGTGCGGATGTTTGTAACGCATTAAAGAAAGCATCTCCGACCACATAAAGTATATATACGGTGGTGTTACAGAAATCTATAGAGATTTTCGTATAAACGGTTTCATTTCAAACTGGAACTGCTTGCCTTTACATGTGAAGCGTCTCCAAAATTCCAGGCTACTAGATAAGATGACTAAACTTGAGAGATTTGAAACTGACTGCTATAATATAGTAGGCGACGTTATTATTGACACTTTACATATAAAGTCCTGACAGTTTAGTTCAAAATCCAATCGTTTATACGAAAATCTCTAGAGGTTTCAGGAACACACCCGATATTCTTTATCAGTATGCCGAGCTGAGTTGATTTAGCCCTGTCCGTCTGTTTCACTGCTATCTCCTCCGTCAGTTTGAAAGCTATCTTCAACAAACTTTGCACGAAGTCTTTTGATACAAATTCGCTGCACATTTGTCGGAACCGGCCGGATCGGATGACTATAGCATATAGCTGTCATAGGAACGATCGGTCGAAAAACTAGTCTTAGTGAGAAAAACATTTTTGTTTGCAATTGAAACGCCTCCAAACTTCGCACTTCTTAGTTTACTATGCTTTTCCATGATTCCACCGAATTTGGTCGAAATCGAACATCTATATAATATAGCTGTCATAGAAAAGTAGAGTCTGAAAAGTAGAGTTAGTTAGAAAAACTTGTTTGTTTTTAACGAAAACGTCCTAAAAATTGGCATGTATTAGTTTTATATGCTTACACACGATTTTACAATATTTGGTCAAAGTCGGATGACTTTTGCATATAGCTGCCTTAGGAACGATCGGTAGAAAAACTAGTTCTTGTGAGAAAAACTTTTTTGTTTTTAAAGCAAACGTCCCTTACGTTGGCACATATTTCTTTTATATACTTTTACACAATTCCACAAAGTTTTATCAAAATCGGATGACTATAGCATATAGCTGTAGTATGAATGATCGGTCGAAAAAGAAGTTCTAGTGAAAAAAAACTTTTTTGTTTTAATTGGGATCGCTTCCAAATTTCGTAATTAACAGCTAATTATGCTTTCCATTATTGCACAAAGTTTGGTCGAAATCGGACATCTATATAGTATAGCTCCCATAGAAAAGTACAACAAACTGCAAGGGTACTAAAAACTTCGGCAGATCCGAAGTTAACTTTGCCCTATTTTTTTATGAAGGTATCGCATTTCGTCTTTAGTATTTCTTACTTTAAGCCAAATATGTGGGCTAATTTCTAAAAATTCTTGAAACGATTATAAAGATATCTTCTAAAGCAGCATTTCACTTAATCCAGATGATTAAATTCAGCTTTTCTTTCTCTAATCAAATAGTTTAAGTACTCAAAAAATTCTAAATTTTTGGGAAACTTTCGATTTTGATTAGCGAAATTCTTGATATATTGCTTGAATGTCTAAACAACGGTAAAAATGATTTCTCTTACCTGGCAAGTGGCATTTTCTATGTTCAACTGAAACTCAATTTCATTGCCAGCAATCAGTCAATTTAATCAAACATTTACAACGCCGGCAACTAGCGAGTTCAACATATGCCAGGCGGCAGGCAATTATCTGTAAGATTCTTTGTTTCTTTGGTGTATGCAAATGTTCGTGTGATCGCTTTAATTAAATGCCCACACATAAATTATCTCGTCGACAAAGTCTTTAATTAAGTTTTCACTCTCACAGACTCACACACACACACACACACAGGCAGGCAGACTCGACTCGAGTCAAGCGGAGGCGCACAAAAGCACACAACACTTTTGTCATACACTTGAAATGGGAACGCGCGCGTCGCGTCGTCGTGTCAAAAGTCAGAAAATGGAGCAACAGTTGGCGCCAATTGTTGCTTCAATCAACACTCAAATCAGAATGCAGCCACTTTGCCTTTTCAGGCTTACACAATTAACTGCGCAAAGGTAGGCAACAGTGGGAAGTGGCCAAATGGTAACGAGTGTCACTTTTGGCTGGTTTAAGCTGCCGAAAACTAGTTGTCGTCCTGTTGGTGGCTGCTGCCAAACTCACTTGTTGCACAATACTCGCCCAGCGTTGACGCCAATATAGTTGTGTGCAGTCGCAGTCACTGCCAGCGGCGCAGCCAACTACAACTACTACAAATTCGACAAAAATGTGTGAGATACACCCACCAAACTACAAGCCAGCCAACCGAGTGCAGCCAAATGTTGCTGCAAAACTCAAACCCAGCCAAATGCTCTATTCACACCAACACACACACACAAGGATGGAGGAGGAGGAGGATTGGGATTGGGAGTGGGAGTGGGAGGAGACACCCACCTTTCAGCAAAAACTACCAAAAGCGAACGACGAAAGCAACGACGAAGCGACGAAACTTTTTTCGAGCACACGAAACTTTTTCAGCACAAAATAAAATGCAGCAAAAAGAGGCAAGCAGCGACTGCGACGCTGGCAGCGAAGCCAAACCCCTGCACCCAGTCAGCCTTTTTTTTTGCGCCATTTTGTTTTTGTGTGTTTTGCTGCCCTCCCCCCAACCCCACACGCAAAACTAACACACAAACTTTTCTTCTTTTTTTTTTTTTTTTGCACTGCATTTTGCCCAATGTCCTTAGCGCCATATTGGCGCCACCACCACCCCAACCCACCCACTCTGCATTAACTTTGTGCTTTTTCGTGCTTCCGCTTCATTTTTTTCGCTGCGTCTTGCGTCCAGAGCACATCAACATTGTTCTGTGGGGCAGCCCAAGGCAAATTTACCAGCCAACTCAAGCCTCTGACTTCCTGACCGGCTGGCTGGCTGGCTGACCATGCTGCATCCTGCTTGCACTTCCAAACGAATGAAAAAAAAAAACGCCACCAACAACCAAAAAATCTATTTTCCAATTTCTGTGCACCCAGGAGGAGGCCACCACCCACCCAACCAGGAAGAAAAGCCACCCAAAACTTGGGCATGCATGCACGAAACCCACTTGTGGCGCTTCCACCCACACAGCGCATACGAATTTGGCTGCGTCCTTGCTCCCACGAAGGACTCCTTCGGCGCGCTCTCAGCGTCATCGTCGTTGTTACCACAAACAACAACAACAAATGCAAAAGGAAAAAAACTAGCATAGTGGAAGTGGGAAAACTCGTAAAAATGTAACCTAAAAACCGCCAGAAAAAATGCTTCGCTCTATGGCGAGAGCAAAAACAAAAAAAAAAAAAAAGGGCAAAGAAAAACGCTGCTGCTGTGGCTGTTGCTGCCGCCGGCCTGGAAAGTAGGTGGAGTACTTATTGCGTAGTCTATGAAACTGTGTGCCGGGTGGGGTGACGGGGGGGACAGCTGTTGCATCCTGCTGCCTTCTTACAAGAAGCCAACGCTGGCAGCGAAGCTGGCTGTAATCGAAAGATGCGTTTTGCCAGAGACGCCGCCACTAACTACTACTACATGGCTTGGCCTGGGTGGGGACTGCTGGCCCAACACCTGCTGCTTCGCACACACACACACACACACACACAATGAAAATGCTCTGACACTTTCGCTCTGCTGTTTGGCGCCCATTCGATTTGCTCTCGCTTCCACATTCGCGAGTTACGCCCGGCAGGATACAAATTTTGTGTGTGTTGTTGTGGCTCCTGTTGCTTTTGGTTGCTGTTTACCCATTCATCTTGTGTGTTGTGTTGTTGTTGTTGTTGTTGCCGCTGCAGCATATTTTCTCATCCTGCTCCTTTTTCTATATATATTCAAAATATTTTTTCTTTAGTCTTTATTTATTATCCTTTTCTTTTTCCGTTTTTAATAAATAGAGGAAAAGTTAGTCTGCCTAATGTGTTCTCACCAAACAAGAGCTGTGGGGGGGGAGGCCTGCAGTCAGGGCTTTTGCTGCATCTTGTGCAACAAGTTAAGTCTGGTATTTAGTAGACTTCAGTGCAAACTTTATACTATACCTAAATGGCAAATGATAGCAGTCCTATCACAAAATTATTCAAGAATTTTGTTCTTGAACTATGTAGAAACGGTGTCAATTGCATTTTAAATCGAAAGATTACATTTCGCACCGGTAATAAAAGTCCCGATTAACTATTAAAACCAGAACTTGCATACTTAAAATAAGCACAAACATTCTTCGTTGAAGTCGAATTAAGTCTAAAGCAGGGGCTGGCAAAAAACACAATCACATTTTTGCATTGGTATGTGTAAGAGCACCGCAAAAACTGAAGCAATTTGCTCTCAATTTCAGTAGCAACGACTGCGTTGCGATGCAGCTAAACAAGAGCCGAAGACGCATAGCAGCGTCGCTTGTATAGCTTACAGCAGGCTTCCCCAAGAAGAGAGGCTCTCTGTCTGTTTCTCTCTAACACTCACTGATGCATTACTTTGGCATGCGTTCGGTGTGAATTTCCGAGTGTGTTCGGCCCCCGGGGCATGGCTGGAGAAGACTGGTTTACAGTGTGCGTGTGCCACTTAGCTGCTTTTGAGAGTCTGCCTATGCCCAGTACAGACATGCCCAAAAGAAACATAGGGTAGAGCACTCACAGAAACTCACAAAGAAAATCACCAATACTTCGTTGTTGGTCAGTTTGTTTGCACGCGCAATGAAATACGAGAACAAACCCGGCTTTTCCTACGCGACGTACACACATGAAATCGTTTGCACGTGTGTCGTTTTGTATGCCTCGCGCCCTGCATGTATACGATCATTAATTTCCTAACTTACAAAAACAAAACGCACCCAAAGAGCATACGGCTGGGCATCGCTGGCCAGTAGGTTGCGAGGTGCCGCTCTCTGATATAAAGTCAAGTGCAATAAATACTTAAAGCAGAAAAAAGTAAATCTCTAAAGGTCGCTTTGTCAACTTTAGCATTACTTAAAAAATTTGCCTCCTTTTCGCTGCCATTTTCGGCTCTCAGAGAAAATTGTATTAAATAATGCTTCATAGATCCCAAAGACTAAGAAGGTATTACTGTAAAGTAAGTAAAATTAGCTTGTCAAGATGACACAGCCCCAAAGGGCCAAAGCCGAGCCTCTCTCAAACTCTTGGCTTGTGCGCTTCTAATTTTAGCACAAGAGAAAGGGACCTGAAAAGCTTTTCATGGCTAATTACTGCAATGCTGGCGCCAACAGCAAAGGTGTGGCCGGGTGTAAAGTTTTATTCAAAGAAAAAAACTTTTCATTAGATGTTGCGAGTCGGGATCGAACCCACAACCTCAGCCAGCGGTCGCGCACTCTAGCCGCTGCGCCACCCAGCCACAGTGGTATTATTACTATTACTGTAGGACAGATATTTTCACAAGCGGCATGAATGCTAGTGCGCCTTATGACGGCCTTGACTACCCTGCGAACCCCAGTCGGTGCCAAGCCTGTCGGGGTTTAAGAAGGAGAAGCCCAACGAGCTCCAATCGGTACCACGGGATGCTAGGGTGTTGGCTCCGTAGTGGGACATCGTGGTGGCTGTGCGATGAAACCTACATCGTGAGTAGAGTCTCAAATGATGCTCGACGTGGCGTTGCGTGTGATCCAAAGATCAGCAGAGGTTTTAGATAAGAGGCAGGCAAAAAATACATTTACATTTTTGCATTGGTGTGTGTGAGAGCAGCGCAAAAATTGCTCTCAATTTCAGTAGCAACGACTGCGTCGCGGCGTAGGAGAGCACGCGACGCAACGGCGCTTGTACAGCTTATACTGTGTGTGTCGGAGCAACGCTGCTTTTAGATTTTTCCTATGCACACGATATAGCAATGTGGCTGCCCCTGTTTTAAATTAACCTCGCCCCTTGCCAAGTGGAAAATGTCACATCCGAACAGTGTGCTTTTCAAACTGGAACTAGGAGTCTGTAGTTACCACCCAAACATACTGTATCGTATGCACTTTTCAGTGCGTATAGGGTACCGTGGCTTTAAACCTACTTTTGGAACATACCACGTTAAATCAAACCTGAGACATCAGATAAGTACTGTAAGACAGATATATAGATAATATATGGAGTATACTTCACGCCTACCCTCACTTTTAAACAACGTGTAGTTAGAAGAAAGGCGGAGGCAAAATCCATCATCAACTACATATGGAACTCCTTCTTGGCAAAACCTTATGTAAGTTCAGTCTTATGCCGCACAGGTATTGGGATACAGCTATTTTGAAGTGGTAGATAATCTGCAGTCGTTTTTCTTGAAGAAAATCCTGGACTACTATACCTTAGATTTACACCTTGGGTACGTAGGGAAAACCACTTTTTTCTATGAAGAGAGTCGACTGTCAAACATTCTAACATCCGAAATGATAAGAAAAAACTTTTTTTGGATACAAGAGCTGGAGATATGAGCTCCTCTCGCTATCAACTGGAAGGGGGTCTAAGATCTGTGGAAGAATGGAATACGGTGAGAATCACGACTGTGGAAGAGAAAAGGTTCCAGCCAAACAAGAATCTACAGATTCCTCGACCATACAGCTGCCCTAAAACTACAGCACCTGGCAACCAGCAACATCTCATGGGTGATGAAAGCGCGGCTTGATCTGATTACTTTGTCAGTTTTATAGTCACTTTTACAACTGAAGTTCAATCTTAAACAAAGATGGTTTCGACTCAACTTTAAGGTGAAACAATCTAATTTTTATTAAAAACGAGATCGTAAGTTAAAGTCGATCTTGCCCGAGTTCGATATATCCGTTACTCAGGGAAATTAATGTTGTATAGCCTTCACTTATGTTAGTTAACAGAGCATTAACATTAATAACAACATTATGTAAACAAACAAAGCAAGTGGCGCCAAAAAGTATGAAACAGTTTTTATAACTTTTAAAACTATGCCATTTATTATCCGATCTTTATGAAACTTTCAGAGATTGTAGATATTGGGCATTTGCACTACACGGGTATTCTCAAAATTGTTGGACTTATTCAACATTTTTTATTGTGGGGGCGGAAGGGAAGGCATGGCCAAAATTTTAACTTAACTGGATCTGCGTAGGGACAATAGGAGTCTACAAACAAAATGTGGGGGCTCTTGCTCTTCTAGTCTCCGAGATCTAGGTGTTCATACAGACAGTCGGACATGGCTATATCGACTCGGTTGTTGATGCTGATCTAGAATATAAAGGGTGATTATTTGGCTATTATCTTTTTTAGCAACACTGGTTTAAACAGCTGACGCACGTTTCCTGTTTTGTTTCACTGTCAAACATCTTCAGGTTGGTCTATAATTTAACCATGAATCGTCTTACAAACGAACAACGCTTGCAAATTATTGAATTGTATTATCAAAGTGCGTGCTCGGTTAAGAAAGTTCATCGCGCGCTTCTTCCATTTTATGGTCAGTTTAATCGACCCACTGAAGCGGCTATTCGGGCTATTGTGACTAAATTTCGCACCAAATTTACATTGTTGGACATTAAACCACCAACACGCTTACGTAGAGTGCGAACTGAAGAAAATATCGCAGCTGTATCGGCCAGTGTTAATGATGATCATCAATTATCGATTCGTGGCCGTTCGCAGCAATTGGGCCTCTGTTACTTAACAACGTGGAAAATTTTGCGGAAGGATTTAGGTGTGAAGCCTTTCAAAATACAGCTGGTGCAAGAATTGAAGCCGAACGACCTACCGCAACGTAGAATTTTTGGTGAATGGGCTCTTGGAAAGTTGGCCGAAGATCCATTTTTTTTACCGAAAAATTGTGTTCAGCGACGAAGCTCATTTTTGGCTCAATGGGTAAGTAAATAAGCAGATTTGTCGATTTTGGAGTGAATATCAGCCAGAAGCATTGCAAGAGCTAGCAATGCATCGAGAAAAGGTTTATGGGCTGGTGGCATCATTGGACCGTACTTCTTCAAAGATGATGCGAATCGTAACGTAACTGTGAATGGTGAGCGCTGTGCGTTGTGGTTTCAACAAGACGGTGCCACATGCCACACAGCACGCGCAACAATGGACTTATTGAGAGGCGAGTTCGGTGAACATTTTATTTCACGTTCGGGACCGGTCAATTGGCCGCCTAGATCGTGCGATTTACCGCCTTTAGACTATTTTTTGTGGGGCCATGTTAAAGCTCATGTCTATACAGACAAGCCCGCTTCAATTGACGCATTGGAAGACAACATTGAAGCATCTATTCGTGAGATACCGGAGGAAATGTTGGAAAGAGTATGCCAAAATTGGACTAAGCGGATGGACCATTTAAAGCGCAGTCACGGTCAACATTTGCATGAAATGATCTTCAAACATTAAATTCTATGGACCGTACTACCGATTCAAATAAAGATTTCATGCATTTTTCTGAATTTAAAACTTTCCTATAGCTATTAAAAAATCATCCTTTAGTTTCAGATCAAAGAGAACTTGGGAACTAAGGAATGTTATAGTCGAAATGTAATATGTTTGGTTTTTATTTAGCTGCGAAGTTCTTAAGCCATAAAGTCATTGTTAAGCTAAGCACCTGGAGACAGGCTTATAGTATATCGTATGTATTGAACACATAAGCTCATATCTTAAAAATTTCCTGGCTCATTGAAGTCTTAATATGGAAAATTCTTGATTCAAGTACGCAATGTGGTTTCTTTTGTTTCTATATGTAAATAAACGAATATTTTCTTAATCTGATTGACGATTTTAGCAGTTATTTATATAAAACCTGAGCTTCTGTCTTTTCGTTTTTAAATCAAAACGGGTCTCAAAATCGTACAATTTTTTTCCAAAGTGAAATGGGAGAACAATTTGTTGGTCTGATCAACGTTTAAGGCGACGCGCTTTGTGGAAAGATGTAAGTATAATCTTTAATTTCACCAATTAACAAATTGCATTACCAGATTCCCCATATTTACATCCCCCCCAACCGCCACCCGCCAACTGAATCCACAAGTGGTATATCCCATTACAATCAAATACAACACCACCACTGATTGAGCCGTTGCCAACAAGTAGAACGACCAACAACCGGCAGGACAACCCATCCATGCAACAGGCGATATATGTACGTATGTATGCCACCAGCCGCCTGCTTCCCCCCCCCCCATACCGCCCATGAAGGCCACCCGGCTACCCACACCGCTTTGGCCAACCAGCGGCTGCCTGGCGTCTTCTTCGATCAACCAAAAACACGAGCGTCGTTGGATGGGCGCCAGAAAAAAATAGAGGAAAATTCGTCGTTCGTACCAAACTCACCTCCCATTTGGGCGACGGCGACGAAAATCGGCCACAAAAACAGGCTACAGCCCGCTGCAACGGCAGAGACGATGGCAAAATGCTTGCTCCTCGTTGGCTCGTCTTTCGGCTGCCTTTTCGGCTTTCGATGGGGGAGGATGGGCAACGCATTCGGCACTCATCGTCTGCATTTTTATATTGTGCAATATATTTCGTAGGGACGTGTGTGTGTGTGTGTGTGTGCGTGCGCTTAAGTGTGCTTCGTTATCTTGCGGAGCACTTCGTTTTGGGCGGAGAGCTACCCACTCCTACTCCTCCTCTTCCTCAGCCGCCTGCAGTTAGCTGGCAGTTAAAACTAACCCAAACCCAAACCCAGAATAACCCAAAAGCCAGACACCGTGCTTGGTTTTTTTTTCCTACTATTTTGCAGCTTCGTGGAACGACGACGTTGAGTCCTCTCACTCCTGCTCAAGCGAGAGCCAACAAAAATTGTCGTTGGAAAAATGTGCCAAGGGTTTGGGCTTTGCTGTGGCGGCGGCGGCGGGGCGGGGGAAGCGTTGCTGTTGGAAGCGCTGCTGGCTGTGCGGGAATGTCAACTAGAAACAAGGACGATAAGCATTATGGAGCGCATTGAGGAAGTAATTGAGTGCACGAGACAGGGACGCAAGGCAAGGACGTGCTGGCTGAAAAAATTATATATATATATATATGGATAGATATACATGCATATAGAGCTTTGTATACATGTCTATATACATACAACAGCCACCCACTGGTTACAACAGCAACAACAAAAGGCGTTTAACATTTTAATGCAGGTGACGGGATTGAATGGGGGGCGAGTGGGTGGCGGGAACGGCGACTCGATGGCAACGTGCTAAACGTGCTCAAAAACCGAAATGAGTGTTTCAGACACTCACACACAAGGCGAAAGGATAAGGCAAAAACGAAGAAAAAATGCAATTTATGTTAATTTTTCTTACTGTTTGCTTTGGCCCGGGCCCAGCGTCTGGGCGCCTGGGCTCAGGACTTTAGCATTTTTTTGTTTACCTTCCTTCCACGGCCCATGTACTCCAAACATATGGCCAGCTGGGCCAGGGCGGGCGGTCGACTTATGTTGATTAGGGCTGGGATAAAGTCAAAGCTCTGTATGCAATTTTTAGCACCTCGCACATCTCGCTTCATCCCGTTTAGAGCCTTAGGATAAGAGACACAAAATAATCTACACTTACACTAAGCTACAGCATTTTACCCCAACTTTTTCTAAAGTAATTTGGCCCCTGAACACGAAAATCGTGAGCTAACGAAATATTATCGATAATCGTTTTTTTTCCGATTTTTTGAAAGATGCCCCCACTTAATTTCTCATACCTTTTTTTTTTGATTTTTCAACAAATAGGAAGTTTTTAAAAAAAGGATTGGCCTTGTGATTTGCTAATCGTCATGGCGTATTCTAACCGAAGAAGCAAACCCTCAGCTATTGACTTCTTCATATACAAAGGGTTTCAAGCAGCCCAACTCACTGTGAAGGAGGAGTACGAATTATCCTCAGATCATCTTCCTAATTATTGTGGCCAGTCACAGTCTTTTTACAGAGTAGTCTTATATCTCGGTGTATGCGAGAAAGAGATGACTATGTACCATAATGTTATGAGTATGTTAACGTTAAAGGGAATAGCCGTTAGGGTGACCATGAGTCTTTGAATGTATCGTCTCTATCCTACTACAATATGGAGGTTCAAACCACGAAGGATGTCGAAGATGCTGTTGCTATCTTTCTAAATAAAGTACAGCACGCTGCCCTGAATGCAACTCCCCACACTGCGACTGAGGAGCTGTTTGACCACCGGAAATGACCCCCGGATATACAGAATATACCACAGAGTTGTCTACAAAGTAAGGAAGGTCCTTGCCACACTCAGGCGAGAGGCGGCCTTGATGGTTCCTGGGCCTTTGCCCTGAACTTAGAAGAGCGGTTCCAGCCGTATCAAACCTCCTCGCCCCACCAGAACCAACCAAATGCCCTCGATAGCCCCCTCCAAATGGCCCTCCCAGTTCCACCAATCATCTTCCCTGAGGGGAAAGTGGAAATCAAGGATGTAGTGATACGTAAGACCCCAGGCATAGACAACAGGCTCTGAGACTAAGCCATTGCCAATCACCCTGGAAGAAAGCCAGAACAGTTAATTTCCACAAGATTGGAAAAGCACCCTCCTTCCTTAATTCCTACTGGCCAATTAGCCTTCTATCCACCCTTGGAAAGATCTTCAAACGCTGTATCCTTCGAAAATAGAAATGCAAGGTGTAAATATTACAATATCAGACCATTTTTCGCTGTGTCGGAGTGGGAACTTCTTTACATTTGAATTTTCCTTTGTGTGAATCACATTGATCATCAGTTTGCTTATTATCAAACGCGTTTTCTTATTACCTTTGCATAGTTATGGTTCGTTTAGATTTCGAAGCTCGAATTCTACCCAGCCAACACTTAGTTGTAAGTTGTGCAAGGAGTTGAAAAATTCAGTTGACTAGTTTGCTGGTTTGTCTTCGTTTGTTACATGGTCAATAGATTTGAATGAATACTGACTACCAAGGATTTGTTTTTGAATAACAAAGCTTAAGGCCCGATTTCACAACTTCCAGATAGCATCTTTGTCTCGGATAAAAAGGTTTAAGTGTCACATAGCTCTATATAGAAGATATGAAGTCGGCCCTAAGTCATCCACATCTTTATTCTTAGGCACTAAAATTGCTTGCTCACTCAACCGTTCGTTATTTTTGTGGTTATCAAGATGAGACAAAATTGCCAAAATTCGGAGGAAATTAAATCAATCCGCTCGTTTATTCCTCAGGAAAACGGTCATTATTGGCCGTTGCTTGGAGAAATTTTAAGCAGATGGAGTTGAATTTTCTTCACATAGCGTCACAGATTGGATGATTTGAGGCAAGCGTTTATGTCAACGGCTGAAGTCGATTTTGGAACGACTGGCAGTGTTTTTCGGAAATCGCTAGATAGTAAAATCATTGCGCCTCCACACAAAACAATAGTCATTGCGCAGAGTGCTTCCTATGTGCATTAGTGCGCCATTGTGCACTCGTCCAAAATGATGATTTTAGACGCTACTAAAACTTTGGTCATTGTGGAGTGTGAATGAGCTGGCCTCTTAATCCAGAAGAAGCAACCAGAGGAATGTTTTTCCAGTTCCAGAAAAAAAACCATCATTGCCATCATAAGTTGATTTCGTTTATGTATCATAGACATCATCTGTATCATAGATATCCTCTCCTCTGTTTATGTATCATAGACATCCACACCGTTGCGACCGGTGCTGCCCATAATTGTTTGTTTTCCTTATAACTCGACTATCGTTCATCCAATCTTTACCATTCCTTTGGCGAATCGATAAATAATCCTGATTAGTAAATATTTCCAAAAGGAACGAATCTTCTAACTATTACTCATGCGAAGCAAAGAGCTTGCTCCAAGGCGACGAGCCCAACCACGCCAAGTAAACGAAAGAGTGTGATCGAACATTAGAAGCTTGTTGCAGGTCTTTGGTCTCAACCAACTTCAAGTTGATCAACTCGAGTCTTGGGTAGATACGCAGAAAAAGCGAGTTTCAGCTTGGACTTAGACGAGGATACTCTACGGTGGGCAGTTTTTTCGTGCTTACAGCAACAGTGATCACGTATCTGGAAGAAAATCGAAAACTCTATCTAAGCTTTGTAGACTTCACTGCGGCTTTCGACTCAACAAACCGAAGAAGCTTGATGTATAAGCTAAGCGGCATTGCAGTTTCATCAAAGTTTTTAACCCAAGTTCAAGCACTTTATGAAAACAACTCAACATCAGTAGGGGATGTCTTCATGGTTTTCAAATAACTCTGGAGTCAAGCAGGGATGCTCTTGCTTGCGCTGTTCATAGATGTTTTAGCAACGGGGGGAATTTTTATGTTCGCAAACTCTTCAAATGCCCCGCAACATATGTTGGACGAACTGTACGCATTCTGCTGCCTTTGGGGTCTGGAAGTCAACACGGTAAAAACTAGAATCATGGTCGAAAGAGACAACAGGGGTCGCAACGCTGCAAATAAGAAATGGAAGCTCATCTCGAAGTATTTACCGACCTCTATAACCGCTGTATTCGCGAACGAATCTTTCCTTCTAGATGGAAACTCCAAGGATTAGTGTTTCTCTAAAAAGGCGTCAAGAATGCGAAGGATCCATAAAGACATAAAGACAGCTGTGTTATTTGCAATCGAATGGGGAAGAAACATCTGAACAGACAAGAACTCTCAGATTACCAGTCCGGCTTCAGAAAGGGGCGAAGCACAATTGTTGCCATTTCGACGGTGGTAAAGATTGCCTGTGAGGCCACTGCTGGGAAAAGATGGCAAGGAGGCGCAAAAAAGTACTGCCTATTCACACCTTTAATTCTGCAAATTGTTCTGAAATCCTTCAAGCACTTACAAGGCTTGGTATAACCAAATACCATGAACAGCTGGTTGCCAGTTATTTTGGAAACCGTACACGTCGGAAAGTCGGAAGACACACCGCGTCACAGGTGGCGTTGCCCAAGGCTCTTCTGTTAATGTATAATGGAATCCTCAGGCTTAACTCGCCGGCAGGAGTGCAAATCGTAGAACTCGCAGACGACTTCGCCATCACGGCAGTGTCAATAAACCAGGTAGAGGTAGAGGATAAAACCAATGAGACTGTGGTACTAGTCACCAAATGGCTCAACGCGAATGGACTAAGCTTGGCCCCCAACAACACTGAGGCAGTCCTCATAGGCAGAAGGAAACACGTAGAGAGAGAGCTAGTGGGTGAGTCGGAGACCAACTCATGCAATCGAAGGACACCATCCACTACAGTGTTGGATCACAGACTCATCTTTAAAAGTCACCTGCAATATGTAGAGAAAGAAAGAATACTCAGCTATTTCATGAATAAGAACTTTTCAAACGCCGATATTCCGCAATGCATGTTTATTTTTAGCTGAACTTTTTTCAATATTAGTAGCGATGATTTCAAGCAAGCAAGCGGCAAGTGTTTGTCTTAGATCACCTGAAAGGAATAACAGAGTCTTATCTTGTTGGATTTGTTCATCTGCTTTAATCTGCTGTACTATTTCGCCTGTTTGCTGCTTCATTCGTTGGCCGGCCCCTTGCGACTTGTTGTGTTAGCTGTAACACACCCGCACACACAAATAGACCAAATTGTAGTACTTACTGATGAAAAACGATATACCGATACTGTTTCTGTGTTTTTATTGTTTTACCAACCTTTTACAATCTTAAAACAGGAATGAACAATATCAAAGTAATTTAATCGGCGTTCTTATTGCAAACAAACCGAAATTATAAATGTTGTTGAATGAAGGATGGCGCTACGCCTTCAAAAAGGCTAAAATCGCGATTCAAAAATGAGATGGTGTTGGCAGGAGGGTGAACATTTGCATATGGGGACACCTTCCAAAGGGTTAGTTTAAAGATGATTCATATCAAGGATGTACAAGGTAAGAGACTTTACCCCGATGAAATTTTGTTCACACCTTGGTCTATTGTAAAAATATCGACTGGCATTTTGTAGCACAGTGTTATAAGTACTAATGCAACAGCTCTTAATAAATGTGTGTGTGTGTGCAAAGGATTTGCTGGAAGATACCGCTGGAAATGTTTGCCGACAATGAAAAAAATTGCTCTATATAAAAGTGAATGGAGCATCCTCCCCCGATTCCCCCACACAAAAATTATTGAGCTTATTGGCTTTCGGTTTATACACGGCATTGCTTTTTCCGCTGCCATTTATTTTTTTCATTTTTGTTTTAATTGGATCGAACAGAGGAAAACATTTCGGACACTCACCGACAATGTGCAGCATATCCTTGGACCACTTCATTAGCTCGCGCTTGATGAGCCGACGCTCCTGCTGGCATCTGGCGAACGAGCAGTCGGCCATTTTGCACACAACTGTACCTGGGCGAGAAATGGACAAAAGAGAAAAACAAAACTTAAGCCGATTAGTGAAAAGGCGGTGAGTGAGTGTTAATTTATTAAATCTACTATAATGCGCCATATAAAATTTCATTTATTGGCTTCGTTGTTGTTAAACGAGTTTTATTTCAAGGTTAGCTCGAAAACACACAAAACCTGTTGCACTTTTTTTTATTATTATTATTTCATATGCTGAAAAATTTAGTTATTTTAGTTGCATTCTTGCCTAGCCAGTCGTGTGCTGCTGCTGCCGCTGCCGCTGCAGTTCTAGTTGTAGTTGTTTTTGTGGTTTTTTTTTTTTTGCTGTAATTGTGGGGCTTTTACTATTCGGGCAGCTACCAGTTTTTGATATTTCCTAGTTACACACAACTAGACAACAATATTTTGTTGTTATTTAAGCTGTCTATTACATTAATTTATTCAAATGCCGTTGCTGTTGTCGCTGGCGTTTGCATTAATTTTGTTTTTTTGTTGTTGATTATTAAAAAGTCGTAAATTGTCGAACGTGTTGGGTTTTCTGGATGAGTGTGGACCGCCTGGGGAAGTGGGAGTGGAAACGTTTATAAGTATTTAAATAATTTTTGATAATTTGCGTGGGAAATTTCTTGTCATTTAAACAATAAGAATTTAGATGGAATATGGGTATTTCTTTTGAAAACTCTCGAGATTGGTTACCATATTCCATTTTTCAAAGCAAGAGGAAGCAACTCGATCGTATAAATATGTATAGGCAAACTGGTTCTTAGCTCATCCGTTGTATTTAAAACCATAGAAAGGTATTAGAAGTCCCTACACAGAAAACAAAATCCGAGATATTCGGGATTAATTCAATCCCAAACGATGTCAGAAGTCGGTCAATTCCGGATTTTCTCACTCCAAGCACGAACAGGATTGACTTGATCTCGGATTTTTCAATCCCGGAATTCTTGACTTGATCCCGACCTTATGCCACATGGGATTGATTTAAGCTGGTTATCCGAACTCGATTTGATCCCTTAGTAGGATCCAATCAAGAGGCCCGATACTGATTTAATCTCGAAATTCGTACTTGATTTGATCTAGAAAACGGCTTTGTGCAAGTTTGGCCGAGATTGAATTGATATTCAAGCCAGACTCAATCCGAAAAAGGATTGCTTCAAAAAAGGATTGCTCCGGTTATATCTTTAATAGAATTTAGCTTTCTCCTCATCCCATCTATTGACTGATTGGGAATTGCAAGGCATACAGGTTATCTTGATTTTACTTTTAATCCTAAACTCTGTCCCACTTCGAGGATTTCTTTTCCATCTAGTCGGTTCGAATTTTATAGTTATGTCCTACTATAAAACATTAATTACTCGATTTCTTTGTTGGTTAATGTATTGCTGGTTATGAATTGGTTGATTTACCAAAATCTCCCAACAAAATACGAGAAATTTGAAACCACCGAAAAGATTTCTAGGACACAGAGTTTGGACCCGCCGATAAGATGAAATTTTAAGTTGATAGTGTGTAGTACCCATTTGGCCCTATAGAACTGTTGAGAGAGAGATATTCTTGCTCTCATACTATTTCGCTCTTTCGCTTTGATATAGGACATCCGTACTAACTTCAATCTCGAGTCAGGATTATTTAATATTGACAGTGGACATCCGTACTTACTTCAATCTCGAGTCAGGATTATTTGACTTTCAAGTACGGAATCGATACCAACTTTTCAGGATTGTTTCAAGCCTTCCGAACTTGTATCAAGCTCGATCTAGTACGACTCGAGCTTGAAATTTTAATCCGAATGTCGAGATCAAATCAATCTTTTGAGTTTGATTTTATCTCGCCATTTTTTTTTCTGTGTATAAATCAGTGCGTTTTTAGCAATTTTCGGAAGGCTACGCATCTTTCAGCTGGAACCATAAACGGGCAGTTGCATATTAGGTGTCTCAGGATTTCAATGACTTCTGGGTCCTCGCATTTCCTGCAGTGTTCGGTGAGTAATTCCGAGTATTATCTGATTTATTTTTTGCACTCAAAGAATGAAAAATCAGAGGGCAGGATCAGTGGTGCTATAGCAGATAAGAAATGGAGGTTTACCTAGAAATTTACCTAGATGTTGGCGACAGCAACATCACCGCCCTTGGATGAGCGAAAGGACATGGGGCCCTCATAAGACAACGTGCGGAAATTAGGCAGAAATGGCAGAATCCGAATCCAACACAACAACTAACGGCTCTAAGGCAGCGATGTTCCTCCATAGCCCCCAGGGGCCGAGCGCAATCGGCTATTTACACGCATACGAGCCGAGCGCAGGCCGAAGTCGGGCATACTCGTATGAGCGTAAGCAGATCTCTCTTTGCCTACATTCGCTGCCCAGCCGTCGTTGAGGGCAGTTCAAAGCTGGGCTGAGTCGCTTTTACATCGCACACCAATACACTCGCACTTTTTGTCCTCGCTCTTTCTTGAACATCGCTGCTCTAAAGCAAGAATACCGCACCAAGAACCGCGAGATCAACTGAAGCCTGCACAGGGACAAAATCAGCTGCATCAACAATCTCGCAAAAAAGGCGGAAAATGCAGCAGCAAACGGAGACCTGAAATCGGTATATAAGGCGACCAACGAAATAGCCTATAAAAAGACGAATAAGAAGCTGCCAATTAAGGACACAGATGGCAAATATCTTACGACTGGAAAGGACTAACTGTAAGGTGTCCCCGGCCGCATCTTGACTTTTTACCGAGCTGCCAAAGATTTCAAGACGCCACAGGTTAAGGACATCAGCACCCACTAAACTCGAAATCCCAACGGCCATCCAATCGCTGCCCGACAACAAAGAAGCAGGCATTCACGTCATACTGGCGGAATTCTTCAAATTCCTACCGGCAACCGCGGTAGAGATACTAAGCCAGGTTATATACCGGGAATGGAAACTGAGCAGCTCCCCTCGAAATGGTTTGAGGGCATCCTGGTGAAAATCCCCAAGAAGGTTGACCCTGCGCCAATGCCACAACTGGCGTGGAATCTGTGTAAATGTAAAATGGCTTCACACAGCCTCCGAAATGGCCAAAGCCGAGCTTCTCTCAATCTCTTGGCTTGTGTGCTTCCAATTTTCGCACAAGAAAAAGGGACTTACAATTTAACGACAAATCCGAACGGCAGTTTGAGAAGCTTCTTCATGGCTAATTACTCGAAAGCTGGCGCCAACAGCAGTGAGGGTGGCCGGGTGTGTAAGTTTATTCAAAGAAAAAACTTTTCATTAGATGTTCCGTGGCGGGATCGAACCCACGACCTCTTGCACAGCGATCGCACAATCTAACCGCTGAGCCACACCCTGCCCTGCCAACCATTTCGAAGCTCATAGCAAAAATAATCCTGGATAGCCTGAGAGACACCATAGGCGAAGAGCAAGCCGGATTCGGACAGGGCTCGTCGTGTACGTTTCACATAAACTCTGTGCGCATTCTGACCGAGCAATGCACCGAAATCAACTCAGACCAACGCAAGTCCTTTGTGGACTTCGCTAAAGCCTAGGACAGTGTAAGCAGGGAGTCCGTTTGGCACGGGCTGCGAAGGTGAGGTACACCGGACAAACTTATTTCCCTTATCAGAGCGACATACGACAGCGCCAAGTGTGGAGCGCTTCACGGTGAAATGCTATCGCAGCCATTTCCAGTCCTTAGCGGCGTTCGGCAGGGATGTGCTCTGTCGCCCATTCTGTTTATAATGGTGGTTGCAGTCGCGTTTGCTACAATGCGAACTGCTCGCAACAACAGCGGCATAGGGTGGTCATATATGTATAGTCATCTGGACTATGCAGACGATATATGCCCACTGTCAAATTGGCTAAGCGACCTGGCTAATATACTAGCCCACCTTGACACCTCAGCCAAATCGGCAGGGCTCAAAATCAAAAGTGCTCAGCATCCTTTCCAGACAATCCCAGGCTCTGGTTTTGGACGAAGAGCCAATTGAGCAAGTTCAGCAATTTAACTACCTTGGAGGGACGGAACTTGATGTAAATGTGCGCCTTCAAAAGTCTAAAGGTGCCTATGGGAAGCAGTCGAATTTCGAATATCAATCGAATATTGAGTATAGAGCACTGAGTAAAGAGTAGTGAGTATCGAGTACTGATAATGAAGTATGGAGTATTGAGTGCTTAGTATCGAGTACTGAGAATCGAGAACTGAGTATAGAGTACTGAGTATCGAATACTGAATATCGAATACTAAGTATAGGATACTGAGTATCGAGTTCTGAGTATAGAAGACTGAGCATCGAATTCTGAGTATCAAATAATGAGTATAGAGTAGTGAGTATCGAGTACTTCGTATGGAGTATAGAGTACCGAGCCCTGAGTTCGAGTACCCAATGACTTATACCGACATTCAAGGCAGGAGCACGCCGACCAACATCTTCTTTACCTGCAGCACACAGATCGCTGACCAAAGCGAAGCACATCAGCTTTGGGAAATCAAACGCACAGAGCACATAGCGAGAGCTGACACCAACAGCTTAGTGGAGGGGTGTATTTTGCAAGTAAAATTCGTAAGCTTCTTAAGCTCGGATCGGCTGCGGAGGGCCTTAGAAAAGCAGCTTGGCCAAGGCGAAAAACTGAAAACATTTAGGTCCTTTGCTCCTGGACAAATCAGTTGAAATTCGTCCAAAAACCATTTCTGAATGGAAAAACAAACCACAAAGTGAGCTAAGATTGTGTGCGATTAAATCGCCCCCCCAAACAGTCTTAAGACAAGTACTTTTCGCCCGAATCTTTTCCTTCCAAAGCCATTCTATATGTCAGATATTTTGGTACTTAAAGTTGATCTTTTGAAAAACCTGCTATGTAGTACCAACGAGCTAGCCAGCCCCCAAAAGCAAATTACACTATTTTTTCCCCCTCCCCCACCATCAACATGTCCGGAACGTACGCAAAAAGACAGTGAAAAACTAATTGAGATTCTAATATCAGATATGCAGCTACATGGGCGCTTATTTAAAGGCCACTGCCAACTGCTACCGACTCCACTTCTTCCAGGCGGATCCAGCGGATCCCTTGTAAAAACTGGTAGCCCAGAGTTTGAAGATGCCTGCCATTGCTGATGAAAAATTACTAGCGCTGGCATTGCCAAAGGCGGGCAATGCCAAAACTATCCAGAAACCATCAGCAGCAACAGCAACACCAGCAACAACAATTGGCAGTTGGCGTGCAACTTGCAGCATGCGGTAGCAGCTTTGTGGGCGTGTCAACTGAGCACGCGGCAGCAGCTGATGATGGACGTTGATTATGATGGACGTTTGCGGCCTGCCAGTGTAAGAGCTAAGCAAATTGTTGCTTTTTGGTCAGCACAGCAAGCTAGAGCTAGAGAGAGAGAAGATTGAGCGATTCTTGGGGCGGCCAAACCAATGACTTTTTGGTATTATTTTAAATAATTTTCAAATTAAAAGAGCAAGAAAGAGGATGTTCCGTTTAGCTCAACACAGCAAGTCAATTTGGCGTTACAGACACTTTTACGTATTGATTTTGCAGCTAATTATGTAGCTTATTTAGAAGTAAAAGAGTTGCTTAAGCATGAAAAAGAACATCTGGAATTCTGTTGACATCTCTGCTCACTTTCATATCTCTTTCTTCAGTTGAAGAAGCTCAGTGAACTTTAGCTGAAGTCGAAGCCAAGCTATCGATTTCGAGGAATGAGCCATTGCCATTGCTTCCTACTTTTCCATATGTGTTACACATCAAAAAAACTAAAGCTGAGCACATTCATTCAGACGAAAGCCTTATAATGAATGCAACAACTATCTGTAGCTGTGTGTATCTGTATCTGTATCTCGATCTGCGTCTCTCGTTCGCATGCATTTGATTTCATAAATAAATTTGTGCAAAATATCAAGGCCACATTGCAGTTGGAACTTGTAGCCATATAATAAGTATACGAGATCGAGAAACATGTGCCGTCGCACAAAAAAAGTCACGAAAACAACAAAAAAAAAAAAAAATGGCGACGCAATTTATTGGATACAAAGGTACGAAATCTTAGAACAAAAAATCAAATGTTATAGAAAACGAGTTGGTGGTGCGCAAATATCAGTTAATATCAGTTGGATGCTAGCGATCTCTCACTCTCTGGGCACAAAGTGCATTTCGGTTAACCAGTTTTTTGCAGTCAATTTTTTTCGTGTTTCGTTCAAGGCTCGGGCCAAACTTAAGTTAATTATTATTGCTGGAAATCGTGGCCAATGTTAAACCTTGAATTGGTTTTTATTTTTGCACTGGCATTGCCACAATTTTCCATTGTTTTAATTGAGCGCTCAATATATATATTTTTTTGTTATTCTAAATACTCAATTTGCATTTCATTTCTATTCAGTCTCAACTATTTATCATGCATTAATTTGTGCCATTAGGCGAATTAATCAAATCACTTTTCAGAGCTGCGGCCGCTGCTGATTTTATGGGGAAAAGGCGGAAGCGATCGATTATAAATTTATTTATATATTTTATCATATTGTTCTCATAATTTTGTAAATTATGTGCTTTGCATGTCGGCCAGTAGCGGTGTATTACTTTCTAGAAATTTGATTAGGGATTGTTGATTCAGTTGCATGATCTCTAAGCGACCTTCAGTTGTCTTTAGATTTCGCACATATAAATGTGTGTTAATCAAATTGGGTGTGTTGGGTTGTAATTGGAAAAATTATGCAAAATATGGTGGCAAGTATTTAGGGGTAGCAAATGAATAGTTTTATTTAATTACTCCTCCTTCCGTCTAATCACACTTTCGTAACACAATTCTTCTTCTAAAAATAATAATATGAATGAGCTACATATTCGATTGATAGAAGTTGCGGTCGCAGTGAGACACTGTTTATTTAAAAAAATGATGAATGAAAAATTGCTAATTAAAATAAACCAATGGCCGTCCCATGGCTGAGGTTCAACTATTAAGAGTCAGTGTTTTGCATTGACAATCTTGAGGGATACTCGAACCTGTAGAGGTATCAAAACTATCTTGCTCTCAGGGTAAAAGTTCTTGTATTAACCTATGTGAATAGTAAATCAATGAACTGATAAACTTTGAAGAGATTAAGTATGAATGGAAAGGAAGTTATTTATAAAGTCCAACAAGGAAGATTGTTTAAAGAACAGACGTAAATTCATGTCGTGAAGAAGGAGAGTAAAAGTGGTGGTGTCATGACCTGGAACATAAAACAACTTGACAGACAGTTCATCCGAATTTGCGTGTCTAATGCGCAACCGGAGGAACAGACTTAACCGCTGCTCGAGCACTGGTCGGCGAGTTCAGTGCCGATGGAATTATCGATATATTTTATCGTTATACAAACAGCTGATTTGCTTATTTAATCATTTACTGCCACAAAATGCTTATGAATAAACGAATTTTTTAACTCCACGCAATGAAAATGAGATTTGAAGACTCAAGGGAGTACAGAGAGTACCGATCTGGATGATGCCACATTTGTTCAATGATTCAGGTTCACAAAATCTACATGTAAAATAATTTATGCTAGGAACAGAGCTTAAGTTAAAGCCTTGACCACAGTTGCGATTCAATTTGTTGTGAGTAGGAATGTGGCAACATCCTTATCACTGCAACTGACTTCTGTGTAGTTTGATAAGCCGTGCAGGAAAAGAAGTGTCCCCAGCTGTTGCTTTCGAATCATCGCAATCAGTTTTAATAAATTTTTCGCTAAAATATTACCAGCAGTATTCAATAACATAAAAAATCCCTAACAAAAATACCAAATTTGTTGACTGTGTCTGGTAACCCTAATGCAGCGATAGGAATTTATCGATATCAAATGAAACTGCTGTTGAGAAAACCAAATGACTGGAGGAACAAATTTGACCGGCGGCTGGCCAACCGGAACCTTTGAGAAATCGGGCCTTAATAGAGTGCTGTAGTCAATCTCACCAGCCAGGAGTTTATAATAAAAGATCACGCTATGGCAGGCTCTACGATTTCCAGTTTAAGCTCAGGAGATCGAAATCAGAAATTTTATTTGACCTGAATCTAGTGGGTTTTGATATTTTCAAAACCCTATGGTGTTCGAAGCGAATAAAAGAGGTCATTGAGGTGTACCACAATGGAAGTAGTGGCGGGCACCTAGGCATTAACGGGACCATCGAGAAAATTAAGAAAAGATTTTATTGGATTGGTTGCCAGGAGTCGATAACTGATTGGATTCGTCGATGCGATCGCTGTGCTATGGCAAAAGGGCCATCAAAGGCAACTCACGGAAAAATGAAGCAGTACAACGCAGAAGCACCGTTCGAAAGGAATGCAATAAACGTAGCAGGGCCATTTCCAGTCAGTCCCAGCGGAAATAAGAAATGTAATGGACTATTTTAGCAAATGGCCGGGGGTATATCAAATTCCAAATCAGAAAGCTTCGACAAAGTCAAACGTGTTGATCAACAAGTGGGTAACCCGGCTTGGAGTTCCATAGGAATAACATTCGGATCAGGGCCGGAATTTTGAGTCTCACACATTCAAGGAGGTTAGGCATTAGGAATGCGGAAAATACGAACAACGCCACTTTACCCCCAGTCGGATGGTATGGTTGAGCGTTTCAAGAAAACCTTAGAGGAATTTCTTAACGGGTGACTACTGAAAATCTGCACAAACTTTGAGAGAGCGCGCCTTTAGCTAAGGTTTGCATAAAAGCTTTCGGGATGACATTTCTTTCTCTTTGTTCTTCTGTCGACAAGTTTTCATGCCCCAATGTGAAAAATTTTGACAAGTAGTCGCCATCATGCCGTCCGAGCAAGAACGTCTTCGTGATCGCGCGAAATGCATACTGACAAAGGTAAAGTGTTTACAGTAAACCATTTTACCCAAAAGGGCAAGTCCAAACGCACTATTTATAGTATTTTGCAAGGAAAAATAATAAAAAGAGAAGTTGGAAGTAAACGGAAAGCAAACATTATTACCGGCCAAGCTGTCAGAAAGCTAACCCAACTTTTCAACAACAAAGTCAACATAAGTCAACAAGATGCAGCCAGAAAATTTAATCGCAGCGAACAAGACTTCAGTTAAGTGCTGAAAAAGAATATTGTTGCCAGACGTAAGCAAAGAGCACCCAGTTACACACCTGACCAAATTTAAACTGTAAGCAGCCAACATCGTTCAAACTCTTTGTTTTAGACGATGAAAGGTACTTTGGTCTAAGTCGCCGCCATGTACCGGGAATTTATGATTTTTATACGTCAACACCTGCTGATGTGAAATATAAGTTTAAGTAAAACTTGAAGCACTAAGTTATGCTGTACATTGAGATCTCTTCTTCTTTGGCCATTTGATGGTAATAAAATCATCACAACCGTTTTACAGTCTCGGCCGCTGCCACTAATGCCCGCCACTCGCCCACCAGGAGGACACACCCAGTTCCGCAATATCTCCCTGCACCTGGTCGCGCCATCTCCGTTTCGATCGACCCGGCCCGGGCTTGCCTCCTAACTCGTTCGCATGCCGACTGTACAACCGTTTTGCTGGAGCGTTATCATCCATACGGGTAACATGTCCTATCCAGAGCAGCCGCTGTTGTTTTATGCGCTGGACAAGCTTTGAGTCCCCATAGAGCTCGTACAGTTCGTGATTCATTCGGATGCGAAATTCGTCGCCAACTTTAAGAGGTCCATAAATCCTCCAAAGAACACGCCAATTGCCGCCTCATCCTTTGATGACATTGTCCATGCTTTTGCGCCGTATAGCAGGACTGGGATGATAAGCGACTTGTATAGAGCAATTTTCGTTTTTCGAGAGAGGGCTCTGCTCTTGAACTCCTTACTGAGCCCGTAGTAACATCGGTTTGCAAAAGGAATTCTTCTTCGGATTTCCAGACTGGTGTTGTCGCTGGTTATCGTCGTTCCGAGGTAGACAAATTCTTTAACAACCTTGAAGTTGTTGTCTCACATTGCAACAGATTGTCCAAGCGTAGACTCACTGCGCGTTGATAGTAGGTACTTCGTCTTATCCTCATTTACCGCTAAGCCCATTAGTTTTGACTGCTTTTCTATCTCTGAGAACGCCCGGTTTACCGCCCGTTTTACTGTTTTTGCCGATGATATCAATATCATCGGCATATGCAAGTAGCATGTTATCTATGGTAAAGATGGTGCCCGTTCTGTTAGCATTTGGGAACAGCCGCAATATATACTCCATTAGCTGATTAAAGAAGTCACCCGATAAGGTGTCACCCTGCCTAAAACATCTTTTGGTATCGAAAGGCTCGGAGAGGTTTTTTCCTACTTTGACGGAGCTTTGTGTGCTTCTCAACGTTATCATACCAAAAGTAGACAGGGCTTCAAAGAACTTTGACCTTATCGGCGTGTCAAAGGCGGCTTTATAGTCAACAAAAAGGTGGTGGGTGTCGATCTTTCTCTCTAGGGTCTTCTCCAGGATTTGTCGCAGTGTGAATATCTGGTCCGTGGTGGATTTGTCAGGACTAAAGCCACACGGATAAGGTTCAATCAGTTCACTCATTCTCGGCTTAAGACGGTCCCTTAGGATACATGATAGAACCTTATATGCAATGGGAAGGAGACTGATCCCGCGGTAATTGGCGCAAACCGCAGGGTCTCTTTAAATATTGGACAAAGTACACGTAGATTCCAATTTTTGGGCATGCTTTCTTTGGACCATTTTCTGCTTAAGAGTTGATGCATGCACCTTACCAGCTCATCAGCGCCAGCAGTTTTGTTATTTTCAGCCTTTTAATGGCTAAATTATTTAATTGATTAATATCTAGTATTTTGCGCCTTTCAAAATAGTCCTTTTTGGATTAAATACATCCTCGAAACACTTAAAACAAAATTCCTTGTAACCTTATGTTTAGCTCCTTCTTCGATGCCGTCTTTATCGTCGTAGCGTCGTCTATTCATGGGCCTCTTTGGTTTTGGGAACTAAAAAAAAGTCACAGGCTGGTACAAGGGTTGTTAACATTCGAAGAAAGTTTGCTAAATAATTTCCTTAGATTATTATCATCAAGTAATTAAAATCTTAATGGTCCGAGGGAAATGTCTGACATAAATTTTGAATACATTTGGAAAAATATCTTCTGCTTTATACGCATAATTGGCAACCTTAATTATACCACTCATATGTAAGCGCAATGTGTGAGTTTTTCCTCTTGCTACTGTGTGTGTGTGTGTGTGTGTGTTTGTGTGTGTGTTTGTGGAAGCAACGAGGCAATTAAATGCATAGAACTTTCCTCTTTTCCCCGCTTACAAATAGTTCCAATTGCGGCTGCATGTTTTTTATTTTTTTGCTTTTTGACAATACAAAGACAATTCACACTTACACACACACACACACACACTAACCAATATTGACGTTTGGTTGGCGACAATTGATTTTTGTTACGTTTTCGTTTATTTTTATTAGTTGTTGTTGGATTTTTTGTGCATTTTTTTTTTTTTTGTTCAGCAATTTAGTTCGTTTGCTTTCGGCGGGCCCTGCTGCTGCTGGCTGTGGCTGCTATTTAGACAACTGGTGAAAAATATTTCCAGCTCTATCGACAGTCGAGTCGAGGCCACACACGCGCTACACTTTGCTGTTCTTCTTTTTGATATTTGTTTTTGTCACTTTTTTTTCCTTTGGCCATTTTCTGAACTGCAAGCGAAGTTTTCTAAATGCTTTGTCGGCTCGACTCAATTTCGTCTTATCTAATTTTCGTTTCTATTCTCGTTTGTGTTTAGTTATAGTTTTTCTTTTTTTTTTTTGCGATTTTTTTGTAGTTTGTTTATTTTTGTGTCGAAATCAGGGCGAATTCATCATCATCAACAACATTTTGTGTAACAAAGATAAGGTTTCGCTGGCGTATGAGTGGGTTTTCTTGTTGTTGTTGTAGTTGCTGTTGCTGGTGGGGCAGCAGCTTTATATAAGTTGAGACGCAGACGGCGGGGTACAAATTTTTGTGCTGTGTTTGTTGAGTTAATCATTTCGGGCGAAATTTGATAATTTTGAAGGTGACCCCAATTTGTAGAACCTGATAAGAGGAGAGGCCAAGCACACAGGAGCTTACGGGGCGTATGCGTAATGGATTAGCATATATGCTGATGCATTCGCAGTTTCGCCTGCTCACGTATTTATTAAAAAAGCAGCAGCATTTCCATTACATTTGCCGCGAATGCACTCATATCTCAAAACAGTTTTAATAAAACCCAAAACTGACATCATAAAACATGGCACATATGACAGCCAGGAGTCGCACAAGGAGAGCCACACCCTACAGCAACAAGTCGTTGTACCCAAATATATGGCCACCGGAAAAAGAAAAGGAAAAACAGCAGCCAAAAGGAGCATAAAAAACAAGCGCAAAGTCAATGCAAAAGCAATGCCAATGTGGGGGTGGGTGGGTATATACTTAGGTAGGGGTGGTGAGTGTGGGTGACTGCCTCCTGTTGCGCATATTGCAACGAAAAAGTTTCGTAACGTTATTTTCACATTTCCGGCAGCAGGTAGTGAGGAGGGGGGAAATAGGAGACGAGGTCCTGGTTGTTGTTGCTGCCAAAATGTGCACAAAACATGTCGAAAATGTGCCACATGCCAGCAGCCGGAGAGCTATGCTGCTGCTGCATGCAACAGTTATGCGCACCCAGAGACAAAGACACCCACACACACACACACACAATACAGATACAGACAATGCCGCAAGCCAAATAGTCCCACACAAATGCAGACAACACATTTCGACATGGCACATTTAGCATCCTTGAGCGGCATTTAACTTCATTTTGTGCACACACAGACAAACACACAGCGTTCAGTGTCTCGTTTATGCAATCAATGTGTTCCCAGGAAATTGAGTTTTTGGCAGTTGTGGCCAGGCTGTGTGGTACGAGTACACCTCTGGCCTCACACACTCATTAGGGTCAAGAGCAATGCAAAAAACATAAATCAGCCAATAGGCAAACAACCAATAAAACTGCAAAGCCAAGAGCAAGTCCAATGTTGCCGCTGCCGTTGGCGCTGCTAAACTTGTCTTTTGGGCTATTCGGTTTGTAGGTGAGCTGGGCCATGAACAACAACAACACCAACAACTCGCTGCTGCTGCCACACCACATGAAGGTCCCAAGTCATTGTCGTGGTTTGTCGTGGCTGTTCGCAGATTGCAGATCAACGTTAGAAATGGAAATGCGCTTGACTGCATACAATGGCAAGAGCCACGCCAACAACAACAGCAGCAGCAGCAACAGGCCGCCACAAATGTGTGTTACTGTAACTGAGCTAACCAGCCAGGTCTGCTTGTCCCTCCGTCCGTCTGTTTGTCGGCTGGCCAGTTAGTTGGTTTCGTTTTCGATCTTCCTGTCATTGTGTTGGTGTTGCTGTTGCCGTTGGCTCGTGGCGCGTGCGCTTCTCGCTTTACTTGGTTGTTGCATGTTGCACATTGCACGCGCCCCGCGGCAACAGGTGAATGTTGTCATTGTGTTGGCGTTGCACGACGACAACATCAAAGACAACACTAATGGCCAATGATCTTTAATCAGAAAACAGCGGCCAGGGCCAAAGATGCGCCCAAAGACATTGAATTGTTCGTATTGATGCAACGGAAGTGCTAAACCTGAAGATGGAAGACCCAGGCAACGGAAATGACAACTTTAAAGTTGGCAAAAGACTTGACTGTTGTTTAATTGAAACAATTACAAGTATTTAGTATTAAGGACCAGTTTAGTATGCGACCAAATCAAAAATTGGATGTAAAACTTCCACGCCAAAGTCAGACTTGAAAAGAAGAAACGAGAGAACAAACCAAAAATCAGCGGCTGAGAGCGGACACTCTCTGTATCCAGATGAGCGTCCTACAACAGAAACAACATTACAACAACGGTTTTCCTTGGAGTTGCTCCACTTAGTAAAAACACCCACTCTTGTAAGACTGAACTTCAAAATGGACACAGAGAACTCTGCGCATTTATACAGACATTGACTTGACTACAACAATCAATCAATTTACTTATTTCATAACATGATACAATAACTATAATATCAGTCAGACTTGGTTCGATGAATTAAAGGTGTTATCCGGTATATAGAACTGACAATGAAGGTAGCAACTTCTATCAAAAATTGTCAAAAAACTAAGCAAAATATGTTTGAATCTGTTTGTAAAAGACTACGTACAACTGACTCAGTTTATTTGGTTGTGTCTTTAAAATCGACCATTGATTTGGAAAGTCAAGTACTAATATGAGACGGCCTAGCAGTGATGTTTTATAGTTTAAAGCAAAATGCATTAAGCCAGAGGTGTCCAAATTCCTCTTATGCGTGCGTTTTTACGCACACAGATAAAAAATCCAAAATCAGAAACAAAACAAAAGTGAACCCCGGTTGTGTATGTGTGCTTGTCGCTCGACTACAAAAACAAAATCGACGATACAGCGCTGTCTGCACGTATTGTTGTTGTCTTCAGTTTAGCAAGAGCATAGGAGAGAAAGAGAAGAGAGACACATTCGAAGTTGTTGCTACAATTTCGTTTTGCGTCAGTCCTATGCGCATGCCATACGTCTGCGCGCAAAACAACAACAAATCCGCCTTATGTGCATTATAGCGCAAGCAACCCTCCATTAAACTTAGTTTTAAGCGGAATAAAGAGCAAGCTAGGACTCAACGGGCCACCAAGTTCTATGAATTGATTTTTTTTGTTTCATTTTACAAGAGATGTTTGGTAGATTCTGAGCAACAAGGCAAGGATGTGTTCTGCTGAAGAGATGCTTTCTTAAATTAACTGATTCAGCTGCATATTCATCTATCTTGCACATTGTATTGAGTGGCCGGGTGGTTCAGCGGCTAGTGTGCGCGACCGCTGCGCAAGAGGTCGAGGGTTCGACTCCGCCTCGGAACATCTAATGAAAAAGTTTTTTCTTTGAATAAACTTTACACCCGGTCATCCCTCTCTGCTGTTGGCGCCAGCTTTGTAGTAATTAGCCATGGAAAGCTTCTCAAACTGCCGTTCAGATTCGGCGTTAAACTGTAGGTCTCTTTCTCTTGTGCCAAAATTGGAAGCGCACAAGCCAAGAGATTGAGAGAGGCTCGGCTTTAGCCCTTTGGGGCTGTGTCAAGCCATTTTACATATTGCATTGAAACTACTCACTAACCCATGGGTATCAAGAATTGACCCTCTCTCCACCCCTGAAGATGTCTATCATCCAACCCTTGAAATAGTTCTTGAGATTTCTACCTCTTTGGCGATGCCATCTGAGTTGGGGCCAAGATCAAGTCGATTTTCCGAAAAGCTAATTTTTCTGAGCTAAATCAACATCTTTTGCATGCTGATTGGTCTTTTCTTGATTCTGATGCTAGTCCATCCGCTAAAATTACCCTGTTTTACCGAATACTTAATTCTGCATTCGATTTGTTTGTGCCTTGTTCTTCATTTTCTGTAGCATCTCATAGGCCACCTTGGTTTACTCGCAGATTGTCTAATCTTAAAAACGTAAAAAACAGACTACATAAAAAGTATAAGAGGAGTGGACAACCAGCGGACCATTCCCGTTATTTAATCGCTCAGTCAGACTTTCTTCTTCAGAATTCTGAGTGCTATCAAAATTACCTAATTAGGTGTAAAAATGAATTTAAGGACAACCCTAAGCAATTCTTTTCATTCGACAACTCTAAACGTAAATCTTCATCTTTTCCATCCTCTCTTCGTTATAACACACTCACCGCCAGCAACGACTTGGACATTTCCAATTTATTCGCTGATTTTTTTTTCAAACAACTTACTCATCGTTTGCCTACAATACTGCACCTACTTACCCTTACTCTTTACCGTACTCTGAAGGCATTTTTATGCCAATAGTCGACGAATGCACAGTATATGAGAATCTTAAACTGGTAAAAACTTCCTATTCATCTGGTCCGGATAATGTTCCTAGCTGTGTTCTCAAGCATTGCGCCTCCGCCTTATGTGAACCACTATCTAAAATATTTCAACTATCCCTAAACCATAGCTTTTTTTCCCGATATCTGGAAGGAATCCTTTATTTTACCTCTTCATAAAAAAGGATGTAGATCTGATATTCAGAATTATCGTGGGATTGCGAAACTTTGTGCCATACCCAAGCTATTTGAATTAATAATAACAACTCAGCTGCAGCACCAGTGTAGCTCTCTTATGTCTCCATCACAGCACGGGTTTCTGAAGCGCCGGTCTACATCAACAAATCTTCTCGAATTTACTTCCATAATCAGAGACGGATTCAAGCTGAAAAATCAATCAGATGTTATCTTCACCGATTTTAGCAAGCCATTTGATTCAGTTAATCACCTTTTGCTTTTTAAAAAAATGTCCCTCTTAGGCTTCCCCTAACCCCTGAATAAACTGGATTGCAATGTACTTGTCAAACCGCTCACAGAAAGTCCTATTTAACAACACTCTATCTAAAAATGTTAACGTTACTTCCGGAGTTCCCCAAGGTAGCCACCTTGGACCCTTGCTTTTTGGTTTATTTATAAACGACCTTCCTTCTGTCATTGTGAACTCTAAAGTTTTGATGTATGCTGACGATGTCAAAATCTTTATGCAACTAAAGGACCGGGATTCACATTTCTTATTACAAAATGACATAAACCACCTATATTCTTGGTGCACCAACAATTTGTTGAACCTTAACCCCTCTAAATGTTGTTTTATGTCTTTTTACCGTTCTACCCCGTTTATGGGTAACTATTGTCTTGGCCAGCACAACCTCGAGCGCATACATGCAGTGACAGACCTAGGAGTTTTATTCAGCCATAACATGAACTTTTCGGATCACATTGGCATCATCGTTAGCAAAGCGAAAGGGGTGTTGGCTTTTGTTAAGCGTTGGTCTAAAGAGTTTGATGACCCTTACACCACTAAGCTTCTTTTTGTCTCACTTGTTCGACCAATACTCGAGTATTGCTCATGCGTATGGTCTCCGCAGTATGCAATTTACCAGGACCTCATTGAGTCGGTGCAGAAGCAATTTCTCCTGTTTGCCTTACGTGGATTAAACTGGGAACCCCACCGTCGTTTGCCATCGTATGTGGATAGGCTCCGCCTTTTAAGCCTACCGTCTCTACAGGATCGTAGAACCTGCCATGGAGTTATGTTCCTTCATAAACTAATACATGGGCACATTGACTCTAGTTTTCTTATAAGTCAAATTAAATTTTCGATCCCTTCTAGACCGACACGACAGTTCCGGCCAATTTTCTTACATATAAGTAGATCTAATTTTGAATCTCACGACCCGTTTCGTATCATATGTATGCTTTATAATGATTTATACCATTTGTTAAGTTCTGAAGGTTCCTTGTTTGTTAATGTTTCTAATATTTTGTTATACTTATCGACTCAACAAATGTAAATCTTCGCCTCCGCCCACTTGATGTGAGTCGGAGCACATCGTAAAAGTGTTCTCCCAATTCGGTCGGAGGCAGGATTTGGTTTAATTTTTTTTTTAATATGTTGACAGCTAATTTGTCAACTCTTTTAAATAAATGAAATGAAATGAAATGAAATTAGTAAATTTACATTTGGCAATTTATAAAGGTATCTGCCCACATTGATTATTCAAAGATTAAATAAGGAGGTAATTGGAAACTTTGAAAAATACCATAAGGGACAATTCGTTAATCTTGGCCCAGTGTGGCTAGGTTTGAAAATCCTGCATACTTATGGTCATACTGCCAATTGTATTGTTTCGATTTTTGATTGCTTGAATAGAAATAATCAAAATAAAATACGAACTTTTTAGGAAGATTAAATGGCGGCGACCTTTATTCGCAAGGTTCCACAACAATCACTTGCTTTTGCACGTTGTTTGCTTGAGCTGATAGTGATAGCAAAATATTTAAAAATGGATCCGATAGGGCAAATTTGTACTTCGTTATAATTAGACCCCGAAACTCAGTACTCATGGCAAAGTTCTCGTTACCAAGTTTTCGATACTCAGTACTCGAAACTCAGTACTAAATACTAAGTATTCGATACGATGTTCTCGGTACTCAGTATTCGATACTAAGTACCTCCTCTAAGTACTCGAAACTATGTACTCGATACTCAGTATTCGATACTCAGCACTCGATTCTAAGTACTCAAGAAAAAGTACTCGATACTTAGTACACCATACTAAGTACCCAATACGCAATACTTAGTATTCGATACTCAATACTCAACTCGAAGTATTCGGTACAGAGTTCTTGATACTAGGTACACAAAACTCAGTATTCGAATACTTTATACTAAATACTCGATTCTCAATAATTGATAATCAGTACTCGATTCTAAGTTCTCAGTACTCGGTGCTGGTATTCTCTGTCCCCCTACACTCACACGCTTAACAACTGCACCACAAAATAGGCCATGTCAGCGTGACGAGTGACGTTGAAATCAAATTTTACTCCTACTAGTTACAAGAAGAGTGGTGGTAGTTCAGTTTCACGGACAGCGTTCTTCATCCTCGTATAGCCGTTGCCAGATACATCTTATATTTCACGTTCGTGCTGAAATATAAAGGATCTCCAGCTAATTTCTAACGTTCATTTGAAGCATATCGCCCGCCTCTTTTCCGTACAATCATTACCTTTGACTTCTCCACGTTAATGCTGAGGTGTCACACTTGACAATATTTATATGTGGCATTTTCTTACTTATTCCCTAGTGGCTGAGTTTTAGAAACAGATTTCTTCTATCTATTGTATCGATTGCATCCTTGAGGTCTATAAAGAAAAGGTTCCTTTTTTTACATCTCTTGCTGAGCACAAAAATGGGTGAAATACCCTTCTCAGAAGCCGGCTTGGTTTTCGCTTTTCACAAACAATGTGATTCGTGCAAGAAGAATTGCAGTGAAAGATTTCATCGCAGTGTTTAGAAAAGATATTCCTTTGTAATTTTCGACATTCTTGGGGTCGCCTTTCTTGAACACAATGTTCGACTGATATCCTTTGGGTGCCTGGGTGACGGCCATCTCAAAGATTTTGTTGTTATCCTCTGTCAGCAATTCGATAAACTCCTGTGTTGCGTGCATCAGGAATTATGACGGAATGCACTGCAAACCTCTTGGATTGTAATTCTGCCATCCAACTCATCGTTTGCCAACAGTGGTAGTGCGTAGCTGATTTGCATCTGTGTTTCAGCGTACATGAGACCATTGAAGTTTGACGCCAATTCTTCTGAGCTGACTGCAATATCATTTCTGGCATGTATATGAATAGTTTCTGGGAGTATAATGAATATTTCAAAATGGCTTGATGGTGTGACAGCAACTGAAAGTGTACTGACGAAGGCTTAGCCATGGTGGCAGCCGAAAAGGCCTACTACCCAGCCACAGCTGTTGTTCATGTTCATATGTATTCTCTGTTGAATTCTCTTTTGATTATTGAATTAAAAACAATCTCTTTGACTATTTCAAACCACTTTACCGTGACTGACGAATCATTAAGTTTGTGCAAATGAATGTAACAGCCAGTAGGAAGCATCTCCGACCCTATAAAGTATAAATTTTCTTGTTTCAGCGCTGCTTCTGCTGTTGCATTTCAAATGATATACTTTTCCATTCTTCCATTTTGATATTAATTAAAACAAATAATGAAAATGTCAAAATAGCATCAGCAATAAAATGGATAAGCAATGCAATCAAACAAATTATGTAAAATTCTCAGCACGCCGAATTGCCAGCCAGCAGCAAACAAAAACTTGTTGCACAAATGAAGCAACAGCAAAAATAGTTAAATACAAGTCTAAATATATATTGAAAGAATATTTGTGGCTGTTTTTTTTTTCATTTTCAAGTTTTTTGTTCATTTTTTTCCAGTTGAATTGATATTTGCGCCTGTTGTTGGTGCGGTGGTTGGATTGGTTGGTTTTTATTTCGTTTACTATTGAGTGTTTGGAATTTTTCACTGCTGTGCAAAAGGTGATAAGCTCAAGGACAATATAGCAGTTTGGCATTGCCATTGTTGCCGCTGCATTCGCCCAAATTGCTTGTTCTATAGTGCTTATGCATATGGCAGATATTGATTTTTTTGTTTTGAATATATTTGGAAACGTTATTATGAATTCACACCTTTAAGCCTCCATATAGAGGTGCCTGCCTGCACCTGTTGCAAAACTGTTTCCTGATTGTAATTGCATTGTGCTTGAATGCCAACTGCGATTTCTCTTCTATGTACTGGGTTTTTGTGGAGCCTGTGACATAGCCAAAGTTAAATTAAAACCATTTTTTTCTCTCAATGCCCTCGGCCACGCCTTTCGTGCCAGAAGATGTGCATAGTCGTCCACCCCACACAATCCCAAGCCTCCCCCCCCTAAGAACAAGTGCCTGTTGCATTTATGTACTTATATATACTTGTAGCATTTTCCAATATTTCCAGCTCGGGGAGGTCTACTTTCCAGCGTCGGGTGGGTAAAAAGTGAAATAAAAGCAAAGAACTGAAAAAAAATGCCAAAAGCCTGCCAACTCCCACCGCCCGAGTAGAGCAACAGTTTATTTTTTTGCGTTTCGCTTTTGCCTCAATAGAAGCAGGAAGCTGGCTTTAGCGCAGTTCTGCAAGCAATCAGAGTAAAGCACCAGAATTGTAATGCTATTTCTTAAAATTATAAGCACTTGCCTAGAAAATATTGATCAGAAGTAACTGGTGGCATTTCCTGCTAAAATGTGTGTAGGTTTAGTCTTGTTAGAAGTTCTCAGAAGTACTTAGAGTGTAAGGCAAAGACTAAGACAGTAACTGAGTGTAAAATATAAGTTTTGTAAGCTAAGAGTAAGCATATGCAAAGTTAAGTCTATTTAAGTTCCCTAAACTTTTAAAACATTTTAAGTTTTCTCCCCTGGATTGGATGTGCTGTGCTATCACGCGGAGTAGGCACTCTTCCGTAATGGACTTTTGGTTAAGCTCGTTGTCAAATTAATTTAAGCGAGCTCCATTACAATAGGATCTCTCATTCCTATTTAAAATTCGGCTGCAGAAATGTATAGCTGTCCCACAAGCAATTACTAGAGTTTCAGCACATGACGTGACTTTCAACATATGGAAAATTCATGAAGAAATTTATGAAACTTTTTAGATCTTTATGAAAATTCATTGGTGATCAACGTGGTATGGGTGAAAGTTTAGTTCCCATCGAATAAATAAATACGAATAAGGTAACTTTCAAGTTCTCGAAAATCTACTCCTAAAGTCTGAAAATAACTTTTCAACTAACAAAAAATATAATTTTTCTTTCTAAACTTTCTATCACCTTCGAATTGGAAACTTAATTCAGATACATATTCATATTAACTTACGTTATGCAAGTGTGACTAGTGTTCTGGGCTGAATATGGGAGAGTTGATTTGTGATGATATAAAAAAATATTTGGTAAATTGGTTCTGTCTAGTACATAGAAGATGAGGTGGTTGCTGTTGTATTTGTCTGTTAGTAATTTCTATGGGGAAAAGTTTCTTGAGGCGTCGTCTTACTAAATTTCCTGCTTTCCTTTGTCTAAGCATGAGTCTTTTGGCCTAGTGTGTTGGGATGACTTCTTAATCTCTAAACGTAATCTTCTGTTTGTGTATTTGTAACGTCACCAATCTTGGGCACACAATGATCATTCTCCAAATGTCTTGTGCACATATACCAAGGCGCTCCCGATAGTCTGCGCAGACACCTGAACACCTGGATGTCTCAGATGAGATTTTGCTGCTATTCCATATTCTTGTATATACGCACTTTATTATGGAGTGAGAGTTTATAGATATGTAAAATGACTTGACGCAGCCCCAAAGGGCCAAAGCCGAACTTCTCTCAATCTCTTGGCTTGTGCGCTTCTAATTTTCGCACAAGAGAAAAGGGACCTACAGTTTAACGCCGAATCCGAACGGTAGTTTGAGAAGCTTTTCATGGCTAATTACTACAAAGCTGGCGCCAACAGCAGAGAGGGGTGACCGGGTGTAAAGTCTATAACTTTTCATTAGATGTTTATAGATATATTCCCAGATATGTTCCTAAGTATTTATGAAGAAGACAGCTGGACACTCAGCGTGACGAAGTGTATATTTTATACCGACACTTTTGGCTAGGTTTAGCTCAATGTTCCATCGCTTCGCACATCTGCTGGGGCGATACAAACATTGCTGAACGACGTCGGTGGCATTATAGTTGCATGGGTCTCTCGCCATAACAGCAGTATCGTCAGCAAATGTTGCAATGAGTAAGCTTTGGGGTCTTCAATGGGTAATTTTCCTTCTGAAGACATATCAAAAGTATGGAGAGAGTAGAGGGTTGGTTCAAGGACACTTTCTTTTGGCACACCAGCGCGTATCCCCCGAAACAAGTTAAATGGCTTGTCTAGTTGACACAGCCCCAAGGCTTGTCACATTGACGGCCAAAGCCGAGCTTCTCTCAATCTTTTGGCTTGTGCGCTTTTAATTTTCGCACAAGAGAAAGGGACCTACAGTTTAACGCCGAGTCCGAACGGCAGCTTGCGAAGATTTCCATGGCTAATTACTACAAAGCTGGCGCCATCAGCAGAGAGGCGTGACCGGGTGTAAAGTTTATTCAAAGAAAAAACGTTTCATTGGATGTTCCGAGGCGGGATCGAACCCACGACCTCTTGCACAGCGGTCGCGCACACTAGCCGCTAAGCCACCCAGCCACTGAACAAAGCTTCACATTAAACAAGGAAGAAAGTCGGTCAAGCCCGGCTATAACATACTCTGCACCAGTGAAGTGCTGCCCATCACCATTGCGACCGGTGCTGCCCATAATTGTTTGTTTTCCTTGTAAGTCGACAACCGTTAATCCGATCTTTACCATTCCTTTGGCGGATCGATAAATAATCCTGATTACCAAATATGTCCAGAAGAAACTATCTATAAAACTGTGGGAGATATGACTTTTTTCCAATTTGAGGGGGCGAGGCAAAAATTGAAGAATACACTTGATCTGCCTGCAAGTATAAGAAATATATGGTCCATACATGTCAAACATCTATCTCTTACCCTCTCTAAGATCTGATTGTTCATACGGACATACAGACAGACAAACAGACAGACAGAAGAAAACAGACAGACAGACAGACGACGACAGACCACGACACAAAAAACACACACACACACACTGACAAAAAAACAAAACTGAAGATAAACTGACAGACTGACAGACTGACAGACTGACAGACTACAGACAGACTACAGACGACGACAGATCGACAGGACGCGGACAGACGGACATGGCTAGACCGACTCGGCTTTTGATGCTGATCAAGAATATATATACTTTATAGGGTCGGAGATGTTTCCTTCGTCAGTAATTTTAACTAAATACCTTCCCCTTGCGTTTGCTTTTCTAAATAAGACTATTTTTCATACCTTACTTTTCTATGGGAGCTATACTATATAGATGTCCGATTTCGACCAAATTTAGTGGAATCTTCGAAAAGCATAACAAACTAACCTGTACATTTTTGGAGGCGATCCCAATTAAAACAAAGAGTTTTTCGCACTAGAACTTTTTTTACGACCGATCATTCATAGTGCAGCTATATGCTATAATCATCCGATTTTGACAAAAGCTTGTAGAATAGTGTAAAAGTATATAAAATAAATATTTGCCAACGTAAAGGAAGTTTCTATTGAAAGCAAAAAAGTATTTCTCACAAGAACTAGTTTTTCGATTGATCGTTCCTATGGGAGCTATATGCTATAGTCATCCAATTTTGACCAAAATTTGTAGAATTGTGTGGGAGCATATAAAACAAATGCGTGCCAATTTTGAGGACATTTCCATTGAAAACCAAAAAGTTTTTCTAACGAAGACTACTTTTCAGACTCTACTATTCTATGACTGCTATACTATATAGATGTCCTACGTCGACCAACTTTAGTGGAATCATGGAAAAGCACAGTAAACAAAGAAATACAAGGTTTGGAGGCGTTTCCATTGAAAACAAAAAAGTTCTTCTCACTTAAACTAGTTTTTCGAACATTCGTTCCTATGACAGCTATATGGTATAGTCATCCGATCCGGCCGGTTCCGCCAAATGTTCAGCGTATATGTACCAAAAGACTTCGTGCAAAGTTTGGTGAAGATAGCTTTCAACCTGACGGCGGAGATAGCATAGAAACAGACGGACAGACGGACAGTGCTAAATCAACTCAGCTCGTCATGCTGATCAAGAATATATATACTTTATGTGGTCGCAAGTGCTTCCTTCAATGCGTTACTAACATCCGGACAATTTTATTGTCATAAAGACTTGACAGATCGTATTTGGTCAGGTGTGTAATTTGGTGCTCTTTGCTCACGTCTGGCAACAATATTATTCTTTTTCAGCACTTTACTGATGTGTTGTTGGCTGCAATTAAATTTTCTGGCTGCATCTCGATGACTTATGTTGTCATTGTTGTTAAAAAGTTGGGTTACCTTTCTGACAACTTCGCCCGTCATAATGTTTGCTTTCCGACCACTTCCAACTTCTCTTTTTACTATTTTTCGTTGCAAAATACTTAGGCGTTTGGCTTGCCCTCTTGGGTACAATTTTTTCCTGTAAACACTTTACCTTTGTCAGCGTGCTTTTCGCAGAATTTTACACCGCGATCACGGAGATCGGCCGGCATGATGGCGATACTTGTCAAAACTTTTATCAGGGGGACATGAAAACGTGTTGACAGGAGAACAAAGAGAAAGAAATGTCATCCCGAAAGCCTCTTATGTAAAGCTCAGCTAAGGGCGCGCTCTCTCAAAGTTTGTGCAGAATTTTAGTTGTCAACCGTTATTTAGTCATGATTTTAACACGGCCAAGGCCTAAAATTTCATCGCGTTCGATCGAAAAGGCATGAATTTCAGTACTAATGGGTAAGGTCATGTTTCAGTTCAGATTATTCAGAGATTGCAATGATTGTTAGATGAAAATTAATCTTTTCTAGTTAAAATTATAATTGAAACGGAGAATTAAAATTGAATTGAATACTTTTATAAGTGAGGTTAGTCATTCGTTATTAATTTGGCGGTGATGCACCTAAATGAATAAAACAGTTTCTAATGAAATCTTTTGGCATAAAGTGAAATTGTTTAATGAACTAATTTGTTAAGGGCAAAGCTTTGAGTGGGAACGGCTAAGACCTTAAATCGATGCTTAAAAACTGGAACATAAAGGCAGAAGATTTGACAATACCGATATTGTATTCTTAGAATGAATTACTATCAGTTTTTGTTATTTCAGAAAATTGTTTAGCTTAGAGAATTAATTTCTTAGGCTTGTGGAAAATACACATATTTTTGGTGCAAATTCCCAAGAAATGCATTTTCTGTAAATGTGCTTTGATATTTTTATATGCATGGCATGAATCATTCCATTGCATTTGTGATGTTTTCGAATGCATTTTGCATTCTAAGTATAAAATATCGGGTGCATGTGTAAGCTTCGCTCTGAACCATTTCTGAATCTGAACCCTTTGCCACCAAGTGACTCACTACTTGGTGTGTGATAAAGGCGAGTGTGTGTGTTTGTGTGTGGACGACTGCCCGACTTCCCAGTTGCGACTTGTTGCCTGCTTCTAATCCAATCCAGGCGAACAATGGCAATGCAAATGCACAGCCGCAGCCACAGCGCAACAACTGGCGCTGCCACTTCCTTTGTCTGCCGCGGAGCAGAGCCCAGTTGCCAGTTGAGGAGCCATATGCAACGCAGACGCTGCTGAAAGCAATTGCCGTTGCATTATAAAAGTGTTGCCTTGCCGCGGTGTTGATGGTCAAGGTCATGAACCTGTTCCAATAACTCGTTTCTTACGTGCCGCGTGCACAACACAAACAAACACACACTCACACACACACACACACACGCGGAGGCAGACAGCAGGACAGACGGACTGCACACAGAGGCCGACGACAACAACGTCGAGTGGCTGCCACAGTCAAAGTCAGAGGCAGAGCCAAATGATTGTTTGTTGCATGTCGGCAACTGTTGCTGCTGTTGCTCTAATGCTAATCCTGCCAGATTTGCCGCCGCCGGCGACGGCTTTTCCATCATGCCACGACTAATGGCCCAAGAAGCGCCTGCCAAGTGGCTGCCAGGGCAGCTCAAATCAATTTGCCATTGCATAAAACATTACATGAAATTAAATTTCAATTAAAGTTGGCTAACTTGTTGTCCGTGTGTCAGGCGATGCGCCATACGGAAATGGCACCACCCAAGACTGGACGCAACGATTGTAATTGTGACAGCGCTCCCAAGGACAACGCGTGCGACAAATTAAAAAGGAAACCCACGCCATGCGTGGGCGTCCCCGTCTGATTCATTGTTTTGTTTTCCTCGCCGGGCTGTGTCATAAATTGCGGCCAATGAGTTATGCGAAATCAAATGCAGCGAGCACAAAGAAAATCACTTCTCGCCAAACGCTTCCGTCTGTCAGCGTGAAATTAGAAGCGCATTAATTAGAAATTTTTATTATTCTAATTATTTGCCACTTTTTTTTTTGTTTGGTCAATCCAATAAATTTGAGGCGACATTTACATTTGCGCATTAATTACGAATTGAGATTTCCGTGAATTTGTGTGCTGACAAAAAGTTAAGCTAACCATTCGATCCAATACCATTTTTGCATGAAATATCGTTTTAAACATTGTATTTTATGGGCTTCCTAGGAGTAATTGAAACTAGAACTAGAAGAAGACACGCAAAGTTTCCCCTTTACCACAAACTGCGAAAGTTTGATGTCGGCCCATCGAAACATCTTCTTGTCAATATGACTAGACTACTCAATGAACATTCTTTTTTGGACCCTTTTTCCGATGACATGGACAGTTGTTTGTGATCAGGTTGATCACTTTTAGCCTCTCGATACCAACAATTCAATTTTCGATGATGCCCAATATCCAGCTGATTTCGGCAGCTCTCCCATAAGTGAAGATTGAAAGAATCACAGGTATCGGTCTAAAAGGGAGTTGGAATTAGAAGAGATGTTGTATGCTTTTGAAGTTGGATTCCACAATTTGCAGACATTCCCGAGCTCCTGAAGATTTCGACGCTTTTCCCGGGGTCTTGGAGTGCACGAAAGGTCGCTTCCGAATTCGATACGTCAAAATACAAGGCTAATAAAGCAACACTCTTAAAAGAAATGAAAGGAGTGTTTGCATCGCCAACTATCAAAGCAGGTCATACTCTATCAAGTGAGTACGCAGTTTCTACCTATCTTCAAGGACAAAGTGTATGATAGACTAAACAGACAGAAGAATTCGGAACAATGACACTTGATTCTTCACAACATTCTTCAGGATATTTACCAAGAGTATAGGACTGCGAATCCAGAAGCTGTGGTTGGTCTTAGTAGCTTTGCCTAAATAAGACCAAATCAATGCATATTTTTAGGAATGAGTGTTTGCACTTCCCATCAAAACTGCAAGCTAATGTTAGATGCTTACTAGGTTGATGTGCGCCAATGCAAGCATAGCGAGTCATTTGGACGAATGTCAAAATTGTCCTGGCATTGAATCAGTGGCATTTGAACCAAACGAGCTCCTGTCCAGTACTGTGATTGAGACATTGAGCGCAAAGAAAATCATCTGTCGCTTGCGAATCTATTTTTTTATGAACCTGATATCGGCTTGAAAGCCCAAGCACATTATTTTGCAACAGCGATAGAAGGCCAAACTCCAAACTAGCAATTACGAAGTTTGAAGGCGTTCCCATTTAAAACAAAAAGTTTTTCTCACTAGAACTTCTTTTTCGACCGATCATTCGTATTGCAGCTATATGCTATAGTCATCCGATTTTGACCAAACTTTGTAGAATTGTGTAAAAATATATAAAATAAGTATATGCAAATGATAAGGACGTTCCCACGGAAAACAAAAAAGTTTTTCTCACTAGAACTAGTTTTTCGACCGATCGTTCCTATGGGAGCTTTATGCTATATTCATCCGACTTTGACCAGACTTTGTAGAAGCGTGTGGGAGCATGTAAAACAAATACATGGCAATTTTGAGGACATTTCCATTGAAAACAAAAAAGTTTTTTTAACTAAGACTACTTTTCTGACTCTACTTTTTTATGACAGCTATACTATATAGATGTCCGATTTCGACAAAACTTAGTGGAATCATGGGAAACCATACCAAACTAAGAAATACGAAGTTTGGAAGCGATTCCATTGAGAACAAAAAAGTTTTTCTCACTAAAACTAGTTTTTCGACCGGTCGTTCCTATGACAGCTATATGGTATAGTCATCCGATCCGGTCGGTTCCGACAAATGTGCAGCGTATATACCATACCTTTTTGAAGTGGGGAAGAGGGGGGAGAGAAGAAAAAGAGAGGGGGGGAGAAAAAAATGGAAAAAACCACCCTTAATTTTTTATTTTGGCCCTTATAATACCCTTTGCAAGGGTATAAAAATCTGTATATATAAAAGTGTTCGTCCTGACTCATTGATTCGTTCACAGATGACCGCTGTACAGGTCAAACCATAAGAGATAGGAAGCTGAATTTTTTACAGTAGGTTGATCATATGCTGAAAGTGAGAACTAAGAAGCGGTTTTGAAATATTCAGTCGCGAAATGTGGAAAATTTGCAGAAAGCTGTTGTATGGAACTCTTTTGTTTTTCATCCGATCGGGCTCAAGCTCATTTGCAAAGATCTCTATGAAAATACAACAATGACTGCAAACCAGTCTTCTTGAAAATCTACCCCCCACTCCCTCCACCCCCTTGTTGGAAATTGGTGGTTAAAGGTTGTGTGGGTTGAATTTTTATACCCTTGCAGAGGGTATTATAAAATTTTGCGGATGTTTGTAACGAAGTGAAGGAAGCATCTCCGACTACATAAATTATATATATTCTTGATCAGCATGACCAGCTGAGTTCATTTTGCCTTGTCCGTCTGTCTGTTTCTATGCTGTTTCTATCTCTTCCGTCAGTTTTAAAGCTATCCTCACCAAATCCTCACATTTGTCGGAAACGGGGAATCGGATGACTATAGATATAGTGTCATAGAACGATCGGTAGAAAATGTTCTATGAGAAACTATTTTATAGAAAACTTTTTGTTTTAATGAAAACGTCCTTATATTACACTTATTTATATACTTACACAATTCTAAGAGGCGATATAGTCCCATGGAACGATCGGTCGAAAAACTATTTCTAGTGAGGAAAACTTTTTTGTTTTTAATGAAAACGTCCTTTTTTTTTTGGCATATTCCTATTTAATAAACTTTAACTCATTTCCACAAAGTTTTATCAAAATCGGATGACTATAGCATATAGCTGCAGTATGAACGATCGGTCGAAAAACTAGTTCTAGTAAGAAAAACTTTTTTGTTTTAAGTGGGATCGCTTCCAAATTCGTAATTAACAGTGTATTATGCTTTTCCATGATATCACAAAGTTTGCTCGAAATCAGACATCTATATAGTACAGATCCCATAGAATAGTAAGGTCCAAAAAGTAGTCTTAGTTAGAAAAACTTTTTTGTTTTCAATGGAAGCTGCAAGGGAATTGAAGCTGCAAAACTTCTGCCGAACCGAAGCTAACTTTTTTTCATTCAATTTGGACGGTCCAGAAGGTCATCACAAATATTGTAGGGATCCGCGTCAGCCAGGGGCAAACGGAACGGAACCATGGCGGTGGATCGCTTATGATATAGGCTGCCTTTAGCGCTAAAGGAAAGTCTCCTATATTCTTCGTATCCGGCCGGATGAATGCTCAAGCATATATAGAGTTGGTGGATAGCGAACTAGCTCCATTTGCAGAGGATTTCAATGGTGATGTAAGGACCTTTCAGCAGGATAATGCTCCGTTTCACGTTGCACGGAGTACAATGAGCTATTTTGAGATCCACAATATACCGCTGATGAAGTGGCCGGCAATGAGTCCGGACTTAAATCTTATTGAAGATATATGGGGCATTCTTGCGGCAAAAGCTTATGCCTATACAAAGCAGTATGATAGCTTGAAGGACTAAGAGGAAGCCATCGTCTCAGAATGGGCCAAAATTAAGTTATCAACGCTTCAAAACTTGTTAGGATCTTTGCCTTGCAGGCTGCAAAAGCTTCAAAATAATTAGGCCGAGTTATTTAGAGCTCTCAATATCCTTAATTCATGTTCCTGATTAAATAATTTTCGAACTAAAAAGCATATTGCACATATATATATTTTCTAAGTAAACTATATAAAATAATTTTTTCTGTTTGATAAAATATGAATACTGCACAAGTTAAAGTTATTTTCGATAGTACCCATTACCAGCCTACAACAAAAAATATAACAAAAATTAAGAAAATAAGTGTTGAAAATAAGCGTCATAAAATATATTGAACATATATCCATTTTCCTTAGGTATAATATGGTATAATATGTAACAGGCAGAAAGAAGCATCTCCGATATCATTAAGTATATGTATTCTGAATCAGCATTAACAACCGAGTCGTTAATGCCTTGTCCGTCTGTCCATTTGTGTGTAGATCTCAGAGACTAGAAGAAAAGTAGACTTTTATTGTTTGCACGCAAATGAAGTTGGTTTCAAATTTGCCACACCCTCGCCGCGCAATAAAAATGAAATGAATAACTTATAACATTTTAAAGATATCAAAGTTCAGTGTAGTGTATGTGCTCAACATCTATAAACTCTCATATTTTCCTAAAGATCGGTTAATAAATGTCAGAGCTATAAAGGTTATAAAGACGTTGCATACTTTTCGGAGCAGCATGGCTATTAAACATAAATTCCCCTGAGTAACGGGTGTCTTAACGTCGGGCAGGTCCAAATTGAAATTACGCTCTCGTTCGAATCCGAAGGTGTCTGGCTGATTGAATTTGAAAGGTCCGTTTCATGGTCCCGAACCAAATGCAACTTTGGTCGAAAAACCGGTTTCAAATCGCCAAACTTTCGCGATAAGCAAAAATGGGAGCATGACTGATAAAGTGCATCCAACACGGGAAATAAAAATGTTCTGAACCCAAAATCAATTGGAATCTGTTGTTGAAAGAAGGTTTGGACCCCTGTCGAAGTGTATGTATAGATTCCTCATCAATCGATTGACTCAAGTTTCCAAAGAATTAAATGAAATCCGAAATTCTCTTGAAATGGGATGAAATTTGACCTTTTTTCAGGGAAAAATTCCGCAAAATTTGTATTTGACTCTAATTAGCCTATGATTGTGGGATAAGTAAAGTGTCATAGTTGATAAGCAATTGTAGAGTCATTAAAAATGTTTAGTTTTTCCTTAATGCAGCTCCCCCCCCTCTCCCCAGAAATTTCGCAGCTAACTCAGTAAACAAAAAATGGAAAAAAATGGGGAAAAAACCAACTCTTTGCATTTGAGTGCAAATGACACAGAATGAGAGAAAGAGTATAGGAAAGAGAGACAGAGAGATGATGTAAATAGGAGAGTTGGAGAGTGCAAAAAAACCAAATACCAAGTAAAAAGTGTAACAGATAAGGCCTTAAAATTCATAAAAATCAATAATATTTAAAATTTTTAATATATATTAATGGAATAATTTATAGCAGGAAAACTGTTGAACTCTCAGAGAGGGCAACTGACAAACACACACACACACACACACTCTCATGGCGGTGCATCGCCCACACACAGAGAGCTACTCATGTAGTTGTGTGGCCTAAAAATGCCGCAAAAATTGAAATGTTATTAATTATTTGCCCAAATTGTACTCACTTTTATTTATCCTTGGGTTTGTGTGTGTGTGTGTTAACTGTTTACATATGCATTTAAAGCTCTGTTTGTTTAGGTACTAATTAAATGATTTGTTGTTGTTGTTGTCACAGCACTTTAGCATAAGTCGTTCTCAATTTTTTTGTTGCTAATTTTTTCGACCAGGTCAAATCAAAGAGTTATCACTAGAAAAACGCACGTCAACTGTTTTGGTGTGTTTCGTTGTAGAAGTGCAAGAAGCACATGCATTTCACACACACACACACACACTATGCCTGTGTGTATGGGTGGCAGCAGCAGCGGCAGAAAATAAATAAAAATTGCGCACCGCGACCAACGTCAACAACAAACAAACACCGACACTAACAACAAGCGCAGACAACTTTACTAATACGCAAACAACAAAAACATCTACGGCGATTACAGGGCGACGACGGCGACGCTGACGGCGCTGCTGCGCTGCTGCTGCTGCTGCGACGCTGTGCTTACAATTACAACAATGATCCGAAGCTAAGGCAAAAGCGTACCGAACCGTTCGAAACGACCGACAATAAAGCTGCCTGCCATCCAGCTGAGCTGCACGCGGAGTACCCAATAGCCATTTCCACCAAAAAGCCGCAGCCTGCCTGCCCGGCCCCGGCATACTAGTGTGTATGAGAAGAGTATGAGCCAAGCTGCTGAGAATGAGTGCAGCGGTGTGGCTCTCCCCACACAAACACACACAGATACACGGTCTAAGAAAAGTTTTTGCAGTTCTGTTGCTCAGCACTCAGAACTTACATGTGTCTGTGTGTGTGTGTTTGGTTCTAGAAAAAATGCATTGACAGAGAGAGAGCGAGAGCCTTGTCAAGTGGGAGGTAGAGGCAGGAGCCGGCTAGCCTTGTATGTGTGAGCTTCATTCATGGCAACCGGCATAAAAAACGTTAAAAGCGAAATTGGTTAACAGCAAAAAAAAGAGCGCAAAAATAAAGAAAATGGTGGCCAAGAATCGACTCGGGTGCAGCTCCTGCTGGCATTTTGAGTGAGTGAGCGAGAACCGCGCTCAAGCGCCGCGGCGGGGAAGGCTAGCAGCAGCGATAGTGCATTTTTAATTGCAACGCTCACACACACACGCAGAACCACTCGCACTCACTGTTCTACGTGTGGTTATTTTTTTTTTTGGTTCCGATTTTAAGCGCAAACAAGTCCGAAAACCGAGACACAGCGCTTTGTTTAGCACTGGAGACGCTCACTCACCGCTCGAAATGCAACTGGCGAACCTGGCGACGACTCTGGCAACGGGCGACCGTTGCACATGCACTTTTTTTCGGTGTTTTCGGTGTTTGCCATTGTGCGAATGTCGAGCGCGAGAGCAACTGAAATTATTATAATTCGCCAGTCGGACAGTTGGACTAAGTGACTGTCAGTCAGGCTGCAATTCGACTCGAGCGAGGCGACTCAATTGCATGTCATTGTAGACGAAAATATTTTTCGGCACAGCGTTGGCGACTTCGTCAAATTATGGACTGGGCCGGGGCCGGGGACGGGTCTCCGTCGCTCCGTCTCTCTGCCAGAATTTAGTCGTGACTGGTTTCAAGGTCCCTCAATTAATGCGAAAATTTCGTTGTAATTTTTTTTTACATTTTTGTTATTTTGCATGCTTGTAAAAAACAACAACAACAAAAAATAGTAATTGTTTAGCTATTTTCATCGTTTTTTTTTTTTTTTTTTTTTTGCAATTGCAGAATTTGTTTTCTAATAGACAAAATATTTTTTAGATTTAATTGCACTTACAATGACCGATCGACCTTGGCTTGGGGTACACTCAGAGTTAAGAGCTGTCATTTCCACCAAGAGAGGGAGTGTTTTATGAGAGTGACGCTGCAAGTTAGAGTTTGCAATTGCTTTGGACATTGGACTAGGACAGAGGCCGTCGCGTCGCTATCTAATTGGGCATAGGCAAACTCTCAAAAGCAGCGCAGCCGACACACACACACAGTAAAAGCTCGTCGTGTTGTTTCGGTGCGACGCTGCGCTGCGTGTTCGGCTCTTGCTTAACTGCTGCAGAGCAAATCGAATCAGTTTTTGTGCCGCTCTCAACTACACCAATGCCAAAACCTAATCTTGATTTTTGCCGGCCCCTGGACTAGGAGGAGATTTATACACAAACGATCTGATGTACCCCACCCAAAAATTATACACAAAAGCTGTCAACTAAACATATTGATCAATTTATGTCCTAAATTTTTAATTTTTCAAATGAAAATTTCCAAATTTCAATCTTACAGTACGTGTTACACCCTTCCAGCTTGGATTTCGAAGGAAATTCGAAGGAGATATGGAACCCCCGAGCAGCTCTATAGATTTTTAAACTTCATACTGGAAGGAGTATACAGTTGCTGTGTTCCTTGATGTGAAAGTGGCCTTTGCCAGAGTCAGGCACGATATCCTGCTGTTCTAAATTAAAATCGCTGCTCTCACCTTAATTTTGCTTTTTAGCTTCTTGACTATCGTACTTTGCGGTAATCCAGGAGAAGTAACCCCTCAAGGCCAATCAGCGCTTAGTCCTGGCACCACACTATATACCCTCTATACCCACGATATGTTGTGCGATCGACATCAACAAGTTGTCGATAGAAATGACTTTATGATAGTTATCTTTGCAGACGACACAGAATTATTGATATGGGATCCCTGCTTATATACTGCCACTGATATATCCATTTAGTATACCCAATTGATCCAATTGGAATATTGGACTAAACCACTCAAAGTGTGTCAGTGTTACCTAAACGCTGAGAAGAGACGAATTGCTGGGCCACCTCGCTATATACCGTTACCTTGGACTTTATCTCGACTGAAGGCTTTAGGCCCAAAAGATGAGCTGGCTGCTGAACACAAGGAGCACAAGGAGGCTGGGGTCAGTCACAGAAGCGTAACGTCGTCCTTTCATGGGCCTCTTCAGTTTAAGGGAACAAGAAAAAGTCACAGGGGGCCAGATCTGGGGAATACGGTGGCTGCGGCATCATTAGTGTGTTGTTTTTGGCCAAAAAGTCCGCACAAGCAACGATGTGTGAGCAGGGGCGTTATCGTGGTGCAAAAGCCAATTTTTGTTCTTCCACAAATCCGGGCGTTTCTGGCGGATTGTTTCTCGCAAATTGCGCATAACTTGCAGGTAATATTCCTTATTGACCGTTCTTTCCTGTGGCAAGAACTCATGATGCACCACGCCCCTGCAATCGAAGAAAACTGTCAGCAAAACTTTCACATTCGACCGAACTTGGCGCGCTTTTTTCGGTCTTGGTTCGTGCGGCAGCTTCCATTGAGATGATTGAGCTTTGGTTTCCACGTCATAACCATAAACCCACGATTCGTCACCAGTTATGACCCTCTGGAGCAAATTTGGGTCGTCGCGGACAGAGTTTAACATCTCATTAGCAATGTTCATGCGATGCTGTTTTTGGTCGCAATTGAGCAATTTTGGTACGAATTTCGCGGCGACCCGTCTCATGCCCAAATCATTGATAAAAATCGAATGGCACGAGCCAATCGATATGTTTAGGTCCTCAGCAACTTCTCTAACGGTGATTCGACGATTGGCCAATACCATTTTCTCCACTTCATTAATTTTTTCGTCTGTTGTTGAAGTGCTCGAGCGTCCGGCACGCTCTTCGTCGTTCACATCTTCTCGGCCTTCTGAGAACATTTTGTACCACCGATAAACGTGGCTTCGGTCCAAGGTAGCTTCTCCGTATGCCACAGTCAACATTCGGAATGCATATCCCACTTAATTTCGTTTTTCACACAAAATTTGATACAGGTTCTTTGATCCATTTTTTGAATAGGTAAAAATCGAAGACGATCCCAAACACTGAAAAAAGCGTGTCAACAATTAAGTGAACATTCAAAATGGCCGAGCTTGTCGGCCAAAGTGAAGACATGAGTACGCAATCGAAATTCAATATACGTAACCCGCGCAAATATAAAACTTTTTGAACACACCTCGTATAGCTGACATAGGAACGATTAGTAGAAAAACTAGTCTTGGTGGGAAAAACTTTTTTTCAACGCCTCCAAATATGGTATTTCTTAGCTTGCTATGCTTTCCCATGATTCCAGTAAGTTTAGTCGAAGTCGGACATCTATGTATATAGCAGAGCTTAGAGATATTCAAGAATCAATGCTTGACCCCTTCTTGTGGACCCATGGTACAATGGGTTAGTACCATTTATTGATATTGCGTTCTCAATGAACCTGTTGATGCTTCACAGAAGTCCCTTCTATAAAAATTTAAAGGGTTTAAAGGTCTCAACTCTGTCATACTGTGTAATTGATAATGTTGGATATGTCCTCAAGTATTGTCTAAGGGCTTTCAAAAACAAACCGTATAAATTTGCATTGCCGACCAATTGGGGTTTGTTGCCTCAAATGCCACATGCTAATTCGTCCGAAAATTACACATAAATTACACATAAATTTTCAACAAACTCGGTGATAAGTTAAACCGGACCGTTTTCTATTTTATACCAGTTACTCGTACAAAATATAAAGTATAAATATTTTTGATCAACATCAACTGCTGAGTTAATATACTGTTCTCTGTCCATCTGTTTGTGTGACCACCAAGATCTCGGAGACTTGAAGAGCTAGAGCAATCAAATTTTTGTACGCATATTAAGTTTATTTAGAATTTTCGCCACGCCCCCATTAAAAAAGGTTCAACATCTTTTGGGTTTACACAAACAACGTTGCATGCTTTTCGGCGCGGTCTGCAACTTAGCTAATATTATAGATTTGTGATTTGCAAGCATGCGCTGACTGTTTGCCTAAAGTTAATGGTAGCCCAGCAAACATTTTGTCGTGTTGCTTATCTCTCTCGTCAAAGGGAGAGTTTGGCGATAGTTTGAGGGGAGAAAATTGGAGGATAGTTTGGCGATTTACACAAACAAATTACATTAGGTATCGCATTTTTATCTAACAAGGGATAAAACAGTGATATGTGCTATCGCATTTTTCTCATCCAATCGGAAAATTGGCGATACATCACTAAGCAGGCCCGAATTTTAAATGCCCTTTTATATTAGGAGACAACGGAATAAAAACTTGAGAGCTACAAGTGGTGTTATCTTTGCAATATGCCAGAAATAAATTGGTGAACACTTTTAGGCAATCCCATGTAAGTAGTATTTTAGCCGAGTGCGATAGTGCAACTGGTTGAAACGGCACTCCAATCGTGTTCAGCCCGAGGGTCCAGGGTTCGAATAGCAGTGTTAGTGAAAAATGTATATATATTTATATAACTCGTAGTTTTTCAGAATTTTCTGTTAATGTTAGGAAGAAGCGGCGTATTCCTATTTCCAGGAAAGAAACGCGCAATCCTAACTCTAGGAGGGGAAACCCTTATTTTCAGAAGATTGTTTTATTTTCTAATCGCTTTTTTATCGCTTAGAAGAAACTTTATCCTATCTCCCAGAAGTAACGCTTTCCTATAGCCTAGAAGTTATCGCATAGTGCTACATTTCTTCCTGTAGGAAGATATGCGTTAATAATGCGATATCGCCAGAGTAAAGCGATACCTACTAGGCGACTCGCATTGTTATCTTCCGCGATAGAAAATGTTTGCTGGGAGTATTTATGTAAATGCTCGGTTATTTAACATATGGGATGTGTCTATTGAGTAACGGTTATATCGAAGTCGGGCACGACCGACTTTAACTTACGCTCTCGTTGGCTTTTTGGTTCGGTTCAGTGTTGTTATGTGGTTCGTTGCACAAATTTTGGGTTCGGTAAGGCTCGGTTCGGTTCAGAACCGTTTTGCTTCACCTTTTTCTATATTTTGTTAAGATTTTTTGATTTATTCACCAATTGAATTGTTAATGTGTGATTGAATGTACAATGGCATTTGCTTTGATTTTTAACAATGTTTGATTTATGTTTATTTATTGCAATTGTTGTGAAATAGTTCTTATGCGTAGGCGAAAGCGATGCGTGCAATGACGTTTACAAAGCGAGCGATAGATAACAACTGAACTTGAGATAAGCATAAGTAGCTAAGCTTGCCTGCAGAATTTCGGCTGCCGATGGCTCAATGAAAGCTGCATGCATATAAATAGATTTACACAGATAAACAAAGGAAAAAGGGCTGCCAGAAGGGCGGTTACGTTAAATAAGAAATGAGTTGCCTACTAAAAAACTTATGTAAATTGTTTCTGCTCCCGATAACTAAGTGAAACGTAGTCTAATTTCAGAAAACAAAGTTATTTATATAAAATCTTAAAGCTATGCTACTGGAAAGAGCAGATAGAATGGTCACTTTTCAGTTTTTGTGGAAGCTTTAGAGCACAACGATATTATCGATTATCGAGACTTGATTATCAAATATCGATATTAAAAATTTGGTTGTTTTGTTATTATCAATTTTGATATTTTGTGCACTATCGACATCCCCAATTCTTTTCACAATAATGACTAAACATTTTCAAAAGCCACTTTTAGTAGGTCTGCGTTTGTGGTCAACTAACATTTTTATTACTTAATTTTGTTCAATATGTAGCTATTGCACACTGGGCGAAACAGCCGATTTAGCGGAAGAAAAAGCTCATTTTAAAATTATGAAAACCCGCCAATTTTTGATTTGCAATCGATTCCCAATAGGCTATTAAGCCTATCGATTCTATTGATTTATTTTTGTATTTTTAATTCGCTCAACTATGAGCTATCAAACATAACATATGTTGCAGCAGGTGCAGCAAACTAAAGGGTGATTTTGTAAGAGCTATAGGAAAGTTTTTCAAAAAAAAAAACACATAAAATTCAGAAAAATGCATGAAATCTTTATTTGAATCGATAGTACGGTCCATATAATTTAATGTTTGAAGATTATTTCATGCAAATGTTGACCGTGACTGCGCCTCAAATGGTCCATCCGCTTAGTCCAATTTTGGCATACTCTTTCCAACATTTCGGCCGGTATCTCACGAATAAATGCTTTAATGTTGTCTTCCAATGCGTCAATTGAAGCGGGCTTGTCTGTATAGACATGAGCTTTAACATAGCCCCACAAAAAATAGTCTAAAGGCGTTAAATCGCACGATCTAGGCGGCCAATTGACCGGTCCCGAACGTCAAATAAAATGTTCAGCGAACTCGCCTCTCAATAAGTCCATTGTGGCGCGTGCTGTGTGGCATGTGGCACCGTCTTGTTGAAACCACATGTCATGCAAGTCAAGCTCTTGCATTTTGGGCAAAAAAAAGTTGGATATCATCTCACGGTAGCGCCCACCATTCACAGTTACGTTACGATTCGCATCATCTTTGAAGAAGTACGGTCCAATGATGCCACCAGCCCATAAACCGCACCAAACTGAGACTTTTTTTGGATGCATTGTTGATAGCTCTTGCAATGCTTCTGGCTGATATTCACTCCAAAATCGACAATTCTGCTTATTAACGTACCCATTGAGCCAAAAATGAGCTTCGTCGCTGAACACAATTTTTCGGTAAAAAAGTGGATCTTCGGCCAACTTTCCAAGAGCCCATTCACCAAAATTTCTACGTTGCGGTAGGTCGTTCGGCTTCAATTCTTGCACCAGCTGTATTTTGAAAGGCTTCACACCTAAATCCTTGCGCAAAATTGTAGTTCAATAATCAACCAGAAAATTCAACAGAGAATACATATGAACATGAACAGTAGCCGTGGCTGTGTAGACGGCCGTTTCGGTTGCCTCCATGGCAAAGCCTTCGTCAGTTTCACTTTCAGTTGCTGTCACACCAACAAGCCATTTGCAAATCCTATTTATATTACCCACTTGGCGAATAAATTGTTGAGAATTCCAAGTGCACAAATTTGCACGAACTTTCAACTAGCTTTTAAGCAAGAATTCCAAGTGCACAAACTTGCACAAACTTTCAACTAGCTTTAAGCTCCGCTCTTTTAGGGTATATGAAGGTATATGCATTGGCATTGAAGGTTGTCTACACAGCCACAGCTACTGTTCATGTTCAAATGTATTCTCTGTTGAATTTTCTGGTTGATTATTGAACTATAATCAAACCTCGACCTTGAGCCTGCTAACATTCACTTTGACTAAAATCAAAACAGGTCGTTAAACCCATATTCAGACAAAAAGATAATAGCTAAAAAATCACACTTTATATAGCGAATCTCAAGGGGACAAAAATAAACTTCATGATATGGAATTGTTTGAAAAAGTTGTGCTCCTTTGTAAGTAAAGTAATTAAACAACTTGATGTTGCGATGATGGGTAATCTGTATTAACTGAAAGCTTAAGTTGAAGTGCAAAGTTCTTTTAAATTTACAAATTTATAATTTGGGACTTCCCCCAAACGACAAAAGTCGAAATAAAATTCGTTATAGGAAGATTGAAAACGCATGAGCGTTTGAGTTATGGGCTTGGAAATATTGTTGTACAGAAAAATTCGTTATAAGGAAATACGAAAATTCGTTATAAGGAAAGCGAAACAAACTGAATATTGAACGAAATTGCATTGTTCTGGAAATTAATTCGCTATAAAGAAAACTTCCGTTCACTGAAGTTCGTAAAAGAGAAGTTCGACTGTATATGTAACGATGAAGCAAACTTTGTCAAGTTTTCTAAAGCAAAGTTCACACAGGCAAATAATTTGGCCAAATTCTGGTACAAATTTGGCTAAATATGCCAAAATAGTGAACTTTTTGGCCATATTTCAGCAAGTTATTTGAAAATGTAACCAAAGCTTTAGTTTTAAGTCATTCAACATCAGCCATCATGGCTATTTAGCAAAATTTTTATGGAAATTTGGGCAAATTATTTGCCTGTTTGAACTTAGCTTTAGTAGGCTGAACATTCAATAGAAAATTAATAGAACTTATAATCAAAAGGTGAAGAATCTGACCTTATTCTCTCGCCTACTGAGAAAACTTCATGAACTTAGCTTCATCATGTAAATGCCGATGAACATATAGTAGTTATTTAGAAGATGAACAAAGGAATTTGGCACCAAAAAGAGAAAGTTTGATTTGGTTGAAGTTCCGGTTTAACCTTGAACAAATAGTTATGTGATGAAATGTGACTAAACCTGTTCAAATAGATTCTTTCAGCTGGAGCAGTGACCCAAGTTTGGCTCCACATATTATCTGCATCATTTTGTCTTAATTTCTCTTAAACATGGGCAATTATTACGGCTTTAGCTTGATTTTTATCTAATTGCGTTTAATTTCGCTCATTATTTATGGTGGCCAGCTGGAGTTCTTTGGCCAGCGTTAATGTCCAACTATTTCCGTGTGCCCACTTCACAAACTCATTTCAGCTGCAACTTCCGTCTGGCTGCAGTTCCGATGGCAAGCACAGGCAAAGCTTAGAACGGATGCAATTGGCTTCCTGTGGACTGACTGGCCCTGAGAGCTAAGCGCTTGGGAGCGCGCTCATTTGGGCTGACAATTTTTGCATTTAACACAAAGGAAATGCATCATCTGGCGAATTAATTGAAAATTGTTGATTAATTACGCTAAAATATTGAGAGGCGTCAAGTGCGAGGCGCTCACCCAACTCACCCTGGCCGCGCTCTGCCCGCTGCCGCAGGCCCCGGAGTTTCCATCCTGTGTAAAAGTGTGTGTATATGTTCTGTATCTTCAAGATGCACAAAAACGCATTTCTTTCCTGTGCTTTGTGTTTGCCTGCAGTGGCGTGTGTTAATTGCATGAGTGTGTGTGTGAATCTGTGTGTGTGCGCGCACCCCTTTGGCTGTTTACATTTCGACAGGCCGTCGCATTTTAATTTTAGAATATATTTTTGGGTCTGGATTTCAGCTCAGCTCAGCTTTGGATGTGCCTGCATGCATTGCGCTTCATTATTTGTTCAAGTTTGCCTGCTGCATTTTTCATTATGCAAAAATTGCATACCATTTTTTCTCGCTTGTTGTTTGTGTGTTTTTTGGGGAACTTCCACCGATTTTTGGTTCTTTTTTCATTTTTTTGAAATGCATTCAGCAAAATTGCACGTTTTGGTTCGTGCATCTTTTGTGTGTGCATCGAGAAAAAATGCAATTGCAATAGGGTGGATTTTTATGGGTTTCACTTCGGGTTCTGGTTTTTTCTTTTTCGGGGGCTTTTTATATTTGCTTACGTGGTTTTAATTTTAATTGCTTGTCGTCGAATTTTTTCGTGTGTTCCCGCGCTGCCGTGTGCATGTTGTCGCCGATTTTATCTTTTGTAAATACAGCAATTATGTGTGTTCCTTTATGGTGACATTATGTTTTCAAGTTCTGTTTTATTTTTGTATTTTATTTTTTTGCCCCGAGAAGAGGCGAGTGCTTTAAAGCACTTAAGGGGGGAGGGAGGGGCGCTGGATTGGTGGGTTAAATGTAAGCGGATGTGGAAGTCAGTAGCAAAAATTGCAGCTTATTTTAAGCTCGGGATGTCCATCACACAGTCTTAATTTCTAGTAAAATGTGTGAATTTTGAATTGGATTTATTATCGTGCCAAAATCTGTTATCTATCGCTCCGCTTTTCTTATCGGGTTTTGTGTCTTATGAGCAAGATATGAATGGGTGTGATAAGGAAGTACTTTAGCTTCTTGATGAGTCATTTACTCTGCTGAATTGTCGCCTCAGTCAATTAGTATCCGTTTACTATATGCTATCAGTCACATAAAGCTGCAAAAAGACAGATCAAAATCCAAGTTTATCTAACACATAGTAGCTATTTAGAAGATGAGAAACCCGCCCTAAGCAAACTATTTGCCGAAGAGGTCAAGCAGCTCTTACGATTTCTGAGATCTGTTCAGAAATTAGAATATTTACCGCCAGGCCCGTCGAGAGGAAATTCGGGCCCGGGGGGGATACAGCTCACTGGCCCCTTTTTAATAAGAAATACTTTTCAACACAACGATGTTGAGTTTTGTTAATGTATACATCAGGGATGCAAACCGATCGGAAATAAGGACTGGTTTGGTACGGTGGTTCAGTTTTTGAGCCACCGATTTGGTTTATTACATGGTTTTTGAAGCCAAATGAACCGCGTTTTCGGTACGGTTCAGTTTTAATTTATTATGCAGTTAATATAATCCCGATCTTTCCTCAAACCTAAGCGGATAAGAATTTTTTCCGATCATCTGAAGGGAATGCAATACCAAAAATAGGGGAAAGTTAACTTCGGCTCGGCTTCCATTGAAAACAAAAAAGTTTTTCTAACTAAGACTACTTTTTGGACCTTACTTTTCTATGGGATCAATACTATATAGATGTCTGATTTTGACCAAACTAGTTGAAATCATGGAAAAGCATAAAACACTGTTAATTTCGAAATTTGGAGGCGATCCGATTTAAAACAAAAAGTTTTTTCTCACTAGAACTTCTTTTTCTACCGAACATTCATACTGCAGCTATATGCTATAGTCATCCAATTTTGATAGAACTTTGTAGAAATGTGTTAAATTATATTAAATAAGAATAATGCCAATAAAAAAAACGTTTTCATTAAAAACAAAAAAGTTTTTCTCACTAGAACTACTTTTTCGACCGATCGTTCCTATGGGAACTATATGTTATAGTCATCCGATTTCAACCAAACTTTGTAGAATTGTGTAAAAGTATATAAAATAAGTGTATGCCAATGATAAGGACGTTTTCATTAAAAACAAAAAAGTTTTCTCACTAGAACTAGTTTTTTGACCGATCGTTCCTATGGCAGCTATTTGCTATAGTCATCCGATTTCGACCACACTTAGTGAAATCATGGAAAAGGATAGTAAACTAAGAAATACGTACTTTGGAGGCGTTTACATTAAAAACAAAAAAGTTTTTCTCACTAAGACTAGTTTTTTGACCGATCGTTCCTATGGCAGCTATATGCTATAGTCATCCGATCCGGCCGGTTCCGACAAATGTGCAGCGTATATGTACCAGAAGACTTCGTGCAAACTTTGGTGAGGATAGCCTTAAAACTGACGGAGGAGATAGCATAGAAACAGACAGACGGACTGACGGACTGGGCTAAATCAACTCAGCTCGTCATGCTGATCAAGAATATATATACTTTATGTGGTCGAAGATGCTTCCTTCAATGCGTTACAAACATCCGCACAATTTTAAATACCCTTTGCAAGGGTAAACAAATTCCAACAATTAATATAATTGGATCGGCCGAAATTCTGTTAAATCTTAAACCTTAAATCCCGTCTTTAAGTAAAGGGTCATTTTTTAGCTATTATTTTAGGCAACACTGGTTTAAACAGCTCACGCACGTTTCGTGTTTTGTTTAACTGTCAAACATCTTCAGTTTGGTCTATAATTTAACCATGAATCGTCTTACAAGCGAACAACGCTTGCAAATTATTGAATTTTATTATCAAAGTGCGTGCTCGGTTAAGAAAGTTCATCGCGCGCTTCTTCCATTTTATGGTCAGTTCAATGGTCAGCTCAATGGGTACGTAAATAAACAGAATTGTCGATTTTGGAGTGAATATCAGCCAGAAGCATTGCAAGAGCTACCAATGCATCCAGAAGAAGTCACAGTTTGGTGCGGTTTATTGGCTGGTGGCATCATTGGACCGTACTTCTTTAAAGATGATACGAATCTTAACGTAACTGTGAATGGTGAGCGCTACCGTGAGATGATATCCAACTTTTTATGCCCAAAATGCAAGAGCTTGACTTGCATGACATGTGGTTTCAACAAGACGGTGTCACATGCCACACAGCACGCGCAACAATGGACTTTTTGTGGGGCTATGTTAAAGCTCATGTCTATACAGACAAACCCGCTTCAATTGACGCATTGGAGGACAACATTGAAGCATTTATTAGTGAGATACCGGCCGAAATGTTGGAAAGAGTATGCCAAAATTGGACTAAGCGGATGGACCATTTGAGGCGCAGTCACGGTCAACATTTGCATGACATAATCTTCAAATATTAAATTATATGGACCGTAATATCGATTCAAATAAAGATTTCATGCATTTTTCTGAATTGTGTGGTTTTTTTTTTGAAAAACTTTCCTAAAGCTCTTCAAAATCACCCTTTAGACATCAAAAAGACAAATTCTAAAACCAAGAATGCTCTTCTCGAAATTCTATTCTTGATTTCAGTATTTTTCTTCAAGGATGCAAGAATATTCGTTCTTGTCGTACTTTCAACATAAAATTTTCTTGATATTAAGAACGATCTTCTTGGATTTTTCTCTGAGTGTACATATCAGACCTTCCTTTTCTATAAGAGCTTTACTATGCAGACGTCCTATTTCGACGAAACACTAAGAAACACGAAGTTTGGGGGCGTTCCCATTTAAAACAAAAATATTTTTCCCACTAAAAACTAGTTTTTCGACCAATCCTTCCTATGACAGCTATGTGCTATAGTCATCCGATCCGTTCCAGAAGTCGTGGGTTCGATCCCGGCTCGGAACATCTAATGAAAAGTTTTCTCTTTGAATAAACTTTACACCCGGTCACCGCTCTCTGCTGTTGGCGCCAGCTTTGTAGTAATTAGCCATGCAAAAGCTTCTGAAACTGCCTTTCGGATTTGGCGTTAAGCTGTAGGTCCCTTTCTCTTGTGGGAAAATTAGAAGCGCACAAGCCAAGAGATTGAGAGGAGCTCGCCTTTGGCCATTTGGGACTGTGTCAAGCAATTTTACAAAGTCGTGCAAGTGTATGTAATACGCAGAAGGAAGCATCTACGATATATATTTATGATCAGTATCAACAACCGAGTCGTTATTGCCATTTCAAGAAGAATTGAAGAGCTACAGAAATAAAATTTTGTATGTATTCTCTGTAGTTCGCCTGCACTGGTGCTGCATTAACTAATGCCCTAACTCTTTGTAGTGAGCACTTGCTACCAGACCAACCAACAGCAAAGTATTTGCTTAACGAATTTTGATTAGGAATGTCCGCAAAAGTACCGATCGGTACGACGCTGCATTACCAGTTGTTAGTGTGGTGATGGGTGCACACTATAGTTCAAGTATTAACAAAAAAAAAATTAAAGTTTATTTTACAAATCATCTTCAAATGTGCTAGATATTTTGCCGTTTGGTTAAAAAGAACTTGGAAATGTTTCTTCTTAAATTAAGAATTTCTAATTTTTCGAAAATAAAACATTTTAGTTTTGAGCTTTTAAATTTTATGTAATAAAAGATAAAATTAATGTTCGATACCACTGAGATCTTAATAACATTTATTCGATGAACTCAATTTCAAACGACTTCAACTAAATTATCTAATCAATTCTAGGAATCAACTCGGAAACCGGAAGAGGGTCTGTACAATACTCGTTATCAGCTCTTAGGTGCTTAGTGTAACTAATGCTTTAAGCTAAAATAAACTGAAAATCTACAAAACAATTTCATTTAGTTTTGCATTTAAATTTACTACCCACAATCCCCCAAATGCCAATTTAAAGCACATTAATTTGCCCCAAGTTCAGTGGCCACACACGGCGTTGCACCCGGCGTATACGTAATATAAATAGAAATATGTTGTAAACGGCTTGCAAACACTTTCGCTTTCGACTTCATTGATATGCATCTGAAACTAAACATCTAAAATTGGCAGCCCCAAAATCCACTACCACCACACAAACTGTGTGTGTTTACGATGTGTCTGTATGTATGTACATGTGGTTGGTATGTTGTTGTGTTGGCCTCTCATCTGTTTTGTATTTGGCCTGCGGCCAAATAAAATTTAGAGATATGACCTTACCCAATGTGTTTTGCCGGCATGCAGCCACAGAGCCACTCGGCCCAAATGTGGCAAACGTTTCCGTGTGGATGCTGCCACCATTAGAAATGCATTTGTGGCTGTTGACATTGACATTGGCTAAATGGCAATGTGCGTGTGCGCGGCAAATGCAAATCTAATTTTACAACCGGCTGACAACTGTTGCACTGGGCCAAAGTTCACTTGACTTGGCCTTTACTGACCTATAATCCAACTCAACCGAACTTATCAGGCATTCAGTTGAACATTATCTTATCGGTCCACTTAATCTTGGCGTACTATATGGCACTTCACTTTCTTGTCGACATTCTCCAATGAAAATTAAATCGCAAAATGCCCAAGGCAAAAAAAAAAAAAAAAGTGCAAGAGGAAAGCAAAAACATTTAAAATATTTATATGTACATTGTGCCTGACCAAGGCCAAGTAATTTTGTATTGCTCTCGAGTTCCTTGGCCTCAGCAATCTGTGTGAGGTTTTCATTGTTGTTGCTGCTGCTTTAGCTGCTGATTCTTGGTCATTGGCTTGGGCTGCTGGGCTCCTCGGCTGCTTCTGCTGCGGCGCTTATTTGTTGATTTCATTTTGGTTTATTTGTTTTGGTTTTTCGTTTACTTTTACTTGAAAACTCAAATTCGCACAAAGCAGCTGAGGTCATGAGCTGTGAGCAACATTAAGTAACTAAAAGTGGGCGGAAAGAAAATAATGGCGAATTTTTTTGGACTATAAATTGAAAGCAAACGTAAATACAGCTGAAGACAACATAATATCAGCGTTTGCCTAGGCAATTTTATTTTTTTTTTTTATTAATATTCTGTATATATTTTTAGCTTTTGCCTGATCGCCTTTGTGTGGAGACTGATATACACTTAGTTCTCATACTGAATAAACTGAATGTTTATTTGTATTCTGAGAACAAATTCCATTTTACGGCAGCTTTAACTTATTACTTGCAATCCGATTCGATTCGTCAAGTCGCTACATCATTCGTCTTTATATCTTTTTCTTTTATCGCGAAATCAAATGTGTATAATTTTTATTGACTTATTATTTCCTCTTTTCGACTTACTCGATTGAATGAGATTGTTCACTTGGATGTATCGCCAATATATTTGATTTTCTCAAATCCCACTAATACAAAATAAGCAAGCAACGCACCAACAAAACATTGATTTTAAAATATCCGGCTCGAAGGACCGCCCGTCTAGTTGATTTAGCCCTATCCGTCCGTCCGTCCGTGAGTATGAACGCCTATAGCTTAGACTCTACAAGAGCTAAAACAAGAGCTATAAGAATCAAGGCTGCAAAGGTTCACTCCGCCGTTCGAGTACTCGATTCTAAATATTCGGGTCTAAGTACTCGATGATAACTTTTTGATAATCAGTATTCTGCGTGTTTGTTCTTTTTTTTTATACCCTGTTCCCATTAAAAATGGGAAAAGGGGGATTGAAGTTGTGCAAAAGTGTGTGAAACAGGTAGAAGGAAGATTGCTCCGACCCTATAAAGTATATATATTCTTGATCAGCATCAACAGCCGAGTCGATTTAGCCTTGTCCGTCTGTCCATCCGTCTGTCCGTCTGTCTGTCTGTCAGTCTGTCCGTCTGTCCGTATGAACGCATCGATCTCGTTGAACTATAAGAGCCTACAGAGCTACACAAAAGTTCGCATGTAGGTAGGTGTATTACCCGATTCAATACGAGTTTGTTTCAGATTTGGAAAATTTTCCTTCCCTCTTCCCCTCCCCTTTAAGCGCAAAAAACTGTCAGAGCCACAATTTTTAAGATAGACCAACTTCCAAACTTTATATATATCAACTAAGGCCCAATATCTATCTATTCTGATCAATAAGATCGGACAAAAAACACCGAAGTTATATACGAATCAATTTTGCTTGTGGGAGAGAGAGGGGGCTTGCATTGTCAGTTACCGCGTTTGCGCGTGCGTTTGTATGTATGTGTGAGTGTGTGTATATGTGTATGAAAACACAAGAAGTCAATGGAACAGGGTATTTTGTAGTCGGGGCACTCGACTACAGCTCCCTTACTTGTTATCTTTGTTATTGTCTTTCTTTTTGTCTTAGTCTTGGTCTTTGTCATTGTTTTGTGTTTGTTTTTGTCGTTGTTTTTGAGTTTGATTTTGTCTTTGTTTTTGTCTTTATTAGTGTCTTTGTTTTTGTGTTTGTTTTTGTCATTGTTTTTGTGTTCGTTTTTGTCTTTGTTATTGTGTTTGCTTTTGAGTGTTTCTGTGTGTTGTGTGTGTGTGTGGCGGGTGGGTGTGCCTGGCCATCCAACTGATATCCCAGTCGGATTTGTCGGTACGTGGTTCCCAAAAGACTGCCTTCTGGCACACTTCTTTTTACTTGGAATAATGCACTACCAACTTCTGCAGTATGATAGAAGGCATATAATCTGTATGAAAACTGATACAAGTCGCTTTTGGCAATAGGTTAGAAGCGAAGATGTCTGCACAACATGCAAACGACCCTTCTAATGGAACGCATGCAGCACCCGTGCTATTGGAAACCAATATGCGAAATTAGGTACGATTGACGTACGATTGACGACCGTTCGTTTTTTTTCAAACATGTTCTTTTTGCCGTATGTTGTAAGGCATAAAATGTGCATAGCACGCATGCAGCATGGATCAGAGGAAACCGAGCGTTTTTACGAAGTTGAACCAACAACAACAATCCATGCAAACGTCGCGTCTAATAGAACAGTTCCTGCAGCGTTTCGCCCCTATATACCATAAAAACGAAAGGAAGATTGCAGATATTTGCAACTACTTCTCAGTGGCAAAAAAGTTGTATACGGGATGTACTTCTGGCAGTCAAGTCCGACTGGGATTGCTCACCTCCCTCCGCCCAGCGTGACGCGTGACGCTGAAATCAAATTAAAGATTTTTCACATCAAACAGGAAAACCGTCTTGGTAATCTTCCGTAATGATTACTTCCATTTGTTTGTACGTTTTGTTATTTTGGGATTGTAGTTACTTAATCTTTTATAGCGACGTCTCAAAGAAATGATATCTCTAAAACTTTACCAGTTCAAAATAGAAACTGCTTGTTTCTCAAAATTCCACTTTTTTCTTATCACAATGTGAACCCACCTTAAGGACGTCTTAAAATTGAAATAACTTGCCTAAGCTCCTTTATGGGTTAATTCTCTCTCTCTCTCTCTTGTTCATTAAACCCTCTCCAACCCCTTCTCATTGCTTAACCATTGTCCCAAAATATTCACGCATATGAGCAAATAACTGCAATTTGCCTCAACAATTATTGCCCTGCATTCAATGGCACCGAAACACAGATTTCCCACCCACCCCAATTACACCCAACGAGCAACTTCTTGGCTGAGCTCCGTTTGGTCTTTGCCTTGCCAATCGAATGGTTTGACCAAGTGGGGGGGGGGGCATGGAGACAGAACAAAAGCCAGAGTTCAAAAACCTCATTACTCACTAAATGTTGATATTTTGTGATGTGCCATGTGTGTGGTTGTGTGGATGGAGGAGACGAGCGAGTTGGATTTTTGCGAAGCACACATATTTTGTTATCGCGACACATGATTCACAAATGCGAAATGGCGTCCATGACCAACACAACAAAAGTACGAAGAGACAACAGCCAACGGTCACTGGCAAAGCACTCCCCCCTGCTCCGGCTCCTCCATATGGCATGGGCTTCATGCCCGAACCGACAACCGATTTTTATTATTATTTTGAATACGCTTTTTGTTGCTCTTGTTGTTGTTGTTGTTGCTGTAGCTGTTTTTGTGTATTTTGTTTTGTATGTTTTTCGTCACACTTGGCAGCAGCGACGACAGCGACGGCAGCAGCAACAACAGCAGCAACAGCAGCAGCAGCAGCGTATTTGCACAGCGTTGACGTCCAGGCCCCAGCCCAAGTCCCAGTCGGTTGGTTGGTCGCCTGGTCGGTCGGTCCGCCGTCCCTAACCTACGACAACCGAATTCGCACTGGGCCAGGTTCAATGAACTTTTTGGCTGCGTTTGCTGCTGCTGCTGCTGCTGTTGCTGTTGCTGTTGCTTTTGACGTTGTTGTCATCGCCAGTATAAAGCGTACATTGAGGGCGCTGGCTGACTGGCTGGCTATTTGGCTTGCCATGCGTGTGTGCTGTTTGCCCAGTGTCTATGTGTGCGTGCATGAATGAAGCTTCTTTCTTTTAATTTTGTCAAGTTCGTTTTGAATTTCAATTTTGAGTCATGCATAAACTGCCAGATATCCAGAGGGTTACACCAGCTCGAGCACTTTAAGGCCAGGCCGGAGCACGAGCAGCAGCAGCAGCGGCAGCAGCTGTTGCCCGCCTTTTGATAAGCGTCTCTTTTTAGCGTTTTATTTACAACTGCAAAAACAGTTTTAAAGAAATTAACCACAAAAACCCAAGCTGTAGATTTTTTTCTGTGCGAAAAATTCACTAGAAATCGGAAACTTTTCAGAAAATCAAATTACACACACACACAGAGGGCAAAGCAAGCGACAGGAGAACAAATCCAAGCGGTCTACTGAATGACAGCAAAACCTTTGGTTAGATGCCCTACCAGAAGGTGTGGGGATGGAACTCAAGCTATTTTGTAGACGGTTAAGTGTTAATAATGTTGCATTTAACATTGTCCCCAGCGCTCACGGTTTACGAGTTCGAACCAAAATTGGCCAATGAGTAATGCTCGAAAATTTGAGGCTCGAGGTTTTGGTGTGGTTCGAGCCTTGGTTCAGCCACATTTTGCGAAATTTGCAAAATGTTTGATTGTGATGAAATTTTGGGGAAGGGTTGGACGCTTGCCCGCGAAGGTTTCTAAATTGCAAAAAATGGGCGGGAAATAGTTTGAAAACCGAGAAATTTGAATACTAAACCGAAGATTGCGGCAAAATATTGCGAAATTTTCAAATTATAGAGAAATCGAACGGTTCAAAATGCTTATGTCGATTTGCATCCTGCACCAGCTTGAATATAATCGCTCTTATAAGAATCATAGGAACCCGGGCGACGCCGGGTATTCAGCAAGTCGTATATAAGGTTCAAAATATCTTCTAATTGGAAAGCCTTTTCAACTAAGCACTGGGCCCATGATCATTTAGAAGATTCGAAGACTCAGATAACAGTTTAGATTTTGTAATGAAATGTATAATCTCTTTGAACCGAACAGAAATCGAGGGTTCAGAAGAGGTTAAAGTTCTACAATAATTTCTAACTTGGTTCGGCTTAAGGTCCGAATTACACTGAGCAATATGTCGGAATTCCGAGATCAAAACTGGCTTGCAGCCCTGGTTGTAACTCAACAGAAGCTCTAAGAAGATTCAGCCTTTTGAGGTGCAAATATTCTAAACAAAATACGAAAAAGCCTTTCCATAACGCTAACCTCCTGGCTTTCCTCAAATCAAGATAGAAAGTTTTGAAACTGGGTTAATGAAAATCACTTTTAATACTTACTTAGCGGCATGTTCCGTTTTCACTTCAGTGAATTTGTATTTAGAACATGTAGCGTTTACTGCTAAACTATTAAGGCAATCTGTATGAAACCTTAAAACTTGTACTTCCTTTTAATGTGACGGACTCAATATACTACTGTGGGCAAAAAGTAGTCGGAATTTGTTTATAAATCAAAAAATCTTTATTTATTCTTCCAAATCAATTTCATCGCCTTCAAAGCAATCCCCTCCCGATGCAATGCACTTATGCCAAAGTTTTTTCCAGTCCTCGATGCATGCCAAAAAGTCACTTTCAGGTATGGCCTTCAGAGCGCGTGGCGATTCACGTTTAATCTCTTCAATCGACTCGAAACGGTGTCCTCGGAGTGGTCTTTTGAGTTTGGAGAATAGCCAGAAGTCACACGGAGCTAAATCAGGCGAATACGATGGTTGCGCAGTGTGAGATGGCGCATTACCGTGGTGCAAAAGCCAAGAGTTGTCGGCCCATAAATCTGGCCTCTTTTTGCGAATAGCTTCACGCAAACGACGCATAACACTTAAATAATATTCCTTGTTGACAGTTTGGCCCGGCGGAAGGAACTCATAATGCACGACACCACGATAATCGAAGAAAACAGAAGAAATGGTCGTCCAGATCGGTGTTCGTCTTCGACGTGTTTTCGGCCTTCTTTAAACCATTTGTACCAGTCAAATGTTGTTGATTTTGGCAGAGCTTGGTCGCCGTAAGCCTTCTGCAACGTTTCCGCAGCGGTAATTCCATTCAGGAAGCAAAATTTAATCGCACTTCTTTGTTGAATAATTTCAGACATTTCAAAAATCGCCGAAACCACTTTTTGCGTGTCACAAAACCAAGCGTAACTCAAACAATAATGAATATTTTGACATGAAATTTGACATATAAGTCAGTGACAGTGCTGCCAACTAAATAAATAAATATTCGGGCGAAAATATTAGCCCGCGTGATTTATATCGGCAAATTCCGACTACTTTTTGCCCACAGTAGTAAAAGGTTTTAAGTCGATTTACTTCGTTAATTTTGTACAACAACCAGTCCCGAGGTTATGTTTCGTGCCTTGATCCATAGCTTATTGGATTATTACAACATTTTCAAAGGTATTTTTGGTAAATTTCAGAAATGATGCACTGCCGACTAGATTGTCAAAGTGAAAATGTTATGGGGAAATATTAAAGTTCTTAAAGGCCCAGACGGACTCACGACGTAACGAGAAGTTTCACACAAAAATTGATTGAAGAAGAAGCAGGCGTAACGATTTCCTTGCACTTTACATCTTTCCCGCTGGACTGAAAAAGTATTTTTGCGCTTAACAGTGCTTAACATCACATACGTGGACTCTATGTTAATAGGCGGTGGGCCTTATTTTACGTTTATCTGCCAAACATTACACGTATTGGAAACGGATTTGTTTAGTTAGCCACCAAATATTACACGTATTGGAAACCGATTAGTTTTCGATCCGATTTCGGTATCTAGAAAGTGCCGGAACTACCCGAGAACGTATTGCAAACGTTTATTTTCGCTATAATTAAGAATAATGTTTTGTTTCATTCCATTTTATTTCCCAAATAAAAACTTTTTAATTTCTGTTAGTTTTGTAAATTTATTTATTTTGAATTATTAAACTGAATCATATCTTCTGCATCAAATATTACAAATTTTAGTTTTAGCACTCTTTGCTAACTTTCCCAGAAGCAAATGATTGAACTCCCCAATATGTTGGCGTGTTCTTTACTTTATTATTTCTTATGGAGAAACACCGAACGAACCTTTTCATTCAAAATTTTCTTACAAATGACCTGACGCCGACGACAGTACACAATGTTCGCAAAACGACGACATGTACTCAATTCCACTTCCACTGCAACTTTTCGGAAAAGAAATTGATTCAGTTTCTCGCAACACAAAAACAAAAGAGTTTTTCGTTTTAAAAAGTTATAGATGGTGAAATGAAAGGTAATAAGCAAACTGAGTATTGAGTACTGATAATCGAGTACTGAGTACCGAATACTGAGTACCGAGTCCGGAAAACGGAATATCGAGTACTTAGTATCGAGTAATTTGAATCAAGTTATTAGAATAGAGTACTGAGTATCAAGAGCTGAGAATTGAATTCTGTGTATCGAGTACTGATTAGTTAATTCTGAGTATCGAGTACGGAGTATCGAGTACTTTGAATCAAGTAATAAGAAAGATTACTGAGTACGGAATACTGAGTATCGAGTACTCAGTATAGAATACTGAGTGTCGAGTAATTTGTGTCGAGTTCTATTGGCTTCTAGGTATCGACTACTAAGTATTGAGTATTTAGTAACGATTACTTAGCTGTGAGTACTAAATATCGATTTTCTAGTATCGAGTTCTCAGTATCGAGTACTTAGAATCGAGTACTGAGTATCGAATACTGAGTATCGAGTACTTAGTATGGAATACTAAGTATCGACTACTAAGTATTGGGTACTGAGTATTGGTGTTGAGTACATGAGTGTGATTACTTAGAGTATCCAGGGCTGATTTCAGTTACCCCTTTTATATTTCCAAGGCAGGAAATTCCAACTGGAGAATTACAAGCGGTCATTTATTTTTTTCAAAATGCTAGAAATATATTGGTGAGTACTTTTATGCAATTCAGTTTAAGTAGTATATTAGCAGTGCGGCAACTCGCGGGTGCGCAACTGGTTCCAATCGTGTTTAACTCCAAAAATCCCGAGTTCGAGTAACATGTCCTTCACCAAAAAGATTGTAAGAGGATAAGTGTTGAAACTTACATAGTTCCTTCTCAGTGTTTTTCCACTCACTTGATAAGTGTGATCCAGTGTTGGTGAGAACGAGCAAATAATCCACAATCAGTTTGTAAACTTTCCTTGAAACTCTTCAAAATATTATACAAACTGGGCTATGATGTCCATAAACGCCAAAGTTTGAATCTTATTAAAAAAATTTAATTAACAGAATGACCTTTCGAGTTCATTGCAAATTTAATGGGCCAACTCATTATACCCCATCGGCAAACAAGGGTATGGAAAATGTATGTCCCACTGCAATGCGTTTGGTCTTGGGTTGCGCTTGCCTTGGCCACAGATGCCAATGCCAGCGACGTTCTTGCCATTGCCGTCGCCGTCGCCGATAATGATTCTGTTAAAAATAATCAGTTTATGATAGGCAAGGAGGAGGCTGATGATGCCCGGGTCCGCTCCGGTTGGCTGCCTGGTTTGGCTTGGCTAAATATGATATGGCCTGGCAAAGAGTCAATCAAATTGTTGCCACATATCTTCATCGGCACCTTTCCGCCTCTCCTCGTGTCTGTGGCGAAAATGAAGGTAATTGTAATGTATGTAATGGAATCGTTGTCGTTGTCGCCCGGCGACGTTGTCGAATTGTGGATTAGTTGACTCCGGCTGCAGCATCTGCCCGTCTGGCTGTCTGTTTGCCATTTCACATGCTCGTTCTGTGCATTTGGCTGTGATTAATTGCATTGGCTGCCGCTCCAAACCGACTGGCAAGGAAGCCTTAGAAATGTCAGGGCCAATGGCATGGCCCAATGCAAATTTATGACAACGCCGCGCCGAGATTTATCAACTGCAACAAAACTGCAGCAGCAGCAGCAGCAGCAGCGGCAGCAGCAACAACCAGTTAATGCGACGGCAACAAATAAAATCGAAAGCCGCGGCCCAAAAAACCAGTTCTCCAAAGTTCTAAAAATGAAACTGGCTGCAGCCACGAAAAAAAAGGAGTACAAGACCAAAAATATTTTTGCAGTGTCTGCCAAAATTGCAAGCGGGCATAAATTAACTGCATGGGGTCCAGATACTCACACACACACGCGCCCGGCTAGAGCAGCACACCCAAAACCACTTAAAGTCCACAATGATGACGTTGATGTCGGTCCCAGCGACGGCGGCCAGCCAACCACGCCAGTTGAGTTTTCAAGTGCACAATTCTCTCGCTGCGCTGATGACGCAAAAATAACAAAAACTGCAAAAAAGGAACCGGCAACGACCACGACCTCACCCAAAAACCCGGCAAGCAACAAAAGGCAGAAGCGCAGCCAGCAGAACGCATCCAGCAAGGCTCCACCCCAAAGCCAAAGCCAAAAAATGCGCAATTTGACTGTACGAAAATAAAAAAAAGTAAATGTACAAAAAAAATATAAAAAGAAAAAACCAACGAAAACGCAACAGAAAGAGCAACCAAAAATAAATACCGAACAAGCGGTGAAAATTTAAATGCCACACGTCGAGTCCTAAGATACTCTGCCAGTTGAAATGTGACCTGATCCAATGGATTCCTCTAAAAGTCTCCAGAATCTTACTTCAATTGAACTTTATTTTACGTCCCAGAGTCGCGGTGCTTGTATTTTGTGGTGTTTGCTAACACTTAAATGCGTTTTGAGAGCAATAACTGTAAATTTAGAAAAGAAATCGAGAACTTTGTACTTAAGTGAAGTACAAATGGTGTCAAAAGTAGGGAAAGTGCGAAAATACTTCATTCAAGTACAAAATTCTTATGTCAAGATCGATTTTTTAATCCTCAACATACTTGTTTTTTGACTGTTTCGGGAAATTCTAAGTACATTTCGTATCACTTACAAATTTTTTTGATCATTTCTTTTAGATTGTAATGGTCTTAAGTTAAATCTGATTAAGTCGAGATTTACACGATGAAACAAACTTCATGAAGTTTTGTTAGTAGGCGAGTGAATTAGCTAAAGTTCTATCTACTATTCAATTCATCGCTTGAATTTCCCGCCCACTAAGTTAACCTCATGAAGTTGTTTTCATCGTGTAAGTTCTGACTTACTCTCAAAGAAATTAAAATTTAAGTCTAGTAAATTCTAAAGTCAATCCCAATATATTCTTGAAACAGAATAAGTTCAGAGAATCCAAGATGTACATACATGTAGATGTTCTTGGTTTTTGCCCATAAAACTCTAAGGGCTCTTCCAATTTGTTATTGAAAAAGGGTCTCTGTATTGAGTCAAAGCCGCTTGCAGACCAAAAATCTGGCATCACTCCATACAGGCCCATCGAGAGGGGGTGAAACGGGGTGTTTCCCCCCGGTCCCGGACTTCTGATAGCTGATAAACTACTTGGTTTAAGTTGTAATGTAAGTGCTCGGGTGTGGCTCAGGTTTAAGTTAATAACCATTAAATCTTTCAGGAGCTGTTCATCTATACCAAGTAGCACTTAGATCAGAAAGAACACGCTTCAGTGTTGAAAATGCTCGTCGAACTAATACCTGAGTTGTTGGAACAGCTAGAATAGTTAAGTCAATATTTATTAGCTCTTCGATTTAATGCCCTTTCCAGAATCTAAAATCATTCGGTCATTGCTTTCACATATGATATTTGAATCCTGCTTTAATAAACTTATCTTCTTCGCAATCAGACTCTGGGTCATTTAAAAGTTTTTTTCCTAACAATATTCCTCCATAATCGACGGTAATATAAGAATAGAGAAACTTCGTAGGACTGGAGAACTTCCTTGATAAAAAGAAGAAAGTGGGTCAAGCCCGACCACAACATACTCTGTACCTGTAAAGCGCTGCCCATCACCATTGCGACCGGTGCTGTCCGTAATTATTTTTTTTTCCTTATAGCTCGACAACCGTTCATTCGATCTTTAACATTCCTTTGGCGGATCGATAAATAATGTTGATTTTAAAATATGTCCCGAAGGATCGAACCTTCAAAAACTGAAAATAAACTTGATCTGCCTGCAAATATAAGAAGATTTTGTCCTATACTTGCCGAACCTCTATCTCTTACCATCTCTGAGATCTGTGCGTTCATACGGACAGACGGACCGGCAGACATACATGGCTATATCGTCTCTGCTGTTGATGCTGATCAAGAATATATAACTTTATAGGGTCGGAGATGCTTCCTTCTGGCTGTATCTTTTGCTCAAACTTAATATACTCTGTGTACCTCTGGTACAGGTACAAAAACTTGTCGATATATCCGGAAGCTGATCCTAGTAAAGTTGGGCAAATATATATTCCATTGATCGACTGCCGGGGCAAGGATATGACAACGAAGAAACATGAGTGGTCTGTACCAAGGGTCGCAAAGCATCATTTGTGAAGAAAAACCATACGCTGTCTATTCACCATGCGGAGGTCAAAGCCTGAACCTTTATGGTGTCGATTCCGCTGAATGTTGTCCAAAAGCTATAACATTTTTCGGAGTCATTCAGAAATTTTATAACATATTCAGTGGAAGCCCTCAACGGTAGGAACTACTTCAAAAGAAAATTCCCTCTTCTTGTCCGATACGCGATGGTCTGCAACAGTTGACGCCGTTAAACCTTTCGCGAAATATCTCTCTGTAATACAAGAAGCACGAACTGAAGAAACTCAATTTGACAGCGGAGACTCTCCGGGACATCAAGGGTATTCAAAAATACATAATTTCGTATGAATGTATTTTGATGTTTTCGATTTGGTTTAAAATTTTGGTTGCTATCAATGAGAGAAACGTCGTTCTACAAGCAAAAGGAGCAACTATCGACGTTGAAGTTGACAATCCAAAGCAGCGATGTTCAAGAGGAGCGAGGCCAAAAAAAGAGAGTGTTTTGGTGTGCGATATCAAAGCGACACAGCCCAGCTTTGAACTGCCCTTAACGATGGCTGCTTACGCTCATATGCCTGACTTCGGCATGAGGTCGGCTCGTGTGCGTTTAAATAGCCGATTACGCTTAGCCCCTGGGGGCTATGGAGGAACATCGCTGATCTAAAGGCTCTCCTGCAGTTCATGCGAAATCGATGGTGTCTCATTCTGAGTGATTGTAAACTTGTCGCAAGAGGATGGAACATTCCTGAAACTTTGCCAACAATTCGCCAAAGAAAACATGCAATGGTATTTTTGGATGATGACTTGGATGAGTCCAGACATCGACATCATTTCTGAAGAAGAAAAATTCAAGACCAGCTCTTTCCACAGCATCATCGATTCGGTCTTTGCAGGAATGACTAAAAGATTCAAAACAATTAAAAATTTGATTGAAGTGTTCTCTTTTTTATGGAAATTTACCACGTTGGATGAAGATACTCTCCAGACGTCTGCCGGAGAATTTACGAAGAAGTACGGAGCTGATGTTTCCGAAGAGTTTAAAGATGAAATCGTCCATTTCAAACATATATATGTAGATAATTCTGTTTTTGACGGTTTTTACTACCCTCATACTAAGTCGAGGTCACGTTATGCTTACGCATAACTTAAGACAGAGGCACACAACACCACAAAGGAGACTGGTCCATCATTCAGCAGTTTCATGAGGGACCAACCTTAATCATCAGTGATCAATGTCTGACTGTGAGCTCAAAACCGATGCCTCTCCATGCCTGCGACGCTTGATTATTAATTATTAATTATTAAAACTACCTCTTAATACCTTGAAGACGCCGAAGTGGCAGTAAATTTCTACTAGAAATCTCTCCTGCGAGACCCAATTGCAATTTCCTGGGAGCAGCTGGTAGTCTGTTAAGTGCTAAGTCTCACAAGTCTGCAATACGATTAGTTTGAGCACTTGCTGAGATATTTTCTCGAAAAAAACGAGATATTCCGACTGTATGTCCTTCCAGCATTTCCCTGCAGGAACATAGACTGCCTTAGATATTGGCTAAGTTTTTTCGGGAATGACAGCTTCTACATATCAGCCAAACGTTGCGAGTTCAGATATTCTAACAAAGATGAATGCTTCATATACACAACATTTGATTTTGGGAGCAGTCCAACAACAACAATAGAAAAAAGCAACCCCTATTACCGATGCACGAGTCCATCAGCCAAACACACACTTCATATAAATATTTGCAGACGTCTCTGCCGCTAACACGGCTGACGCCATGCCCCGATATGCCATAGATTTGTTGTTGTTTTCGATTCGAAGTGAGGCAATTGTGTTTGTCATTCTGTCTAGTATGTGTGCGGGTACGAGAGAATTTTTAAAGCGTCTGCGTGGAGCCAGCTACCGTAAAATTACTCTCGGGAGCAATGGGAGCAAGGGCTTGCCCAAATATAGGAATAAATATGGGCAACATAGAATCAAAAGCGACTTTTATATTCTAAAACGTAACAATTCTTACAATTGAACTATTTGGTATCTGAGGAAGACACGTGAAGCCAGGTGTATTAGATTTAAAAGGAAAAGAACTTGAATGGCAGTGATCGGCAGACGGTTAATACCAAGTATTTTATAAACTAAAAAACTTCTTGTTTCGATGTTATTTAAGATTTAAAGGTATCTAAGGTGTACTTAAGCGACAAAGTCTGAAATTGCTTAGCAAGTAAACAGCGAGTAAAACTGAACAACAATCAATGTTTGAGAAGCTTTTTGAAGGCAACTTACTTCGTGCCTAGTGTCAATTGCTGTCGGAGGTGACCGGTTGTGTTGAAGATTTTGAAGAAATTCATGTTCATTAATTAAACCGAGGTGGGATCGTGCCTAGAACACTTCCTTCTTTCCATGTCCGATGGGTCAAGCAAATTTCCCGAGTCAACTTTAGGTTTCTGAGCGTTATTTCAGCCAAAAAATTGTTTTTATAAACTATTAAACACTTACAATTTGCTGTGATCAGTGGCGATCACTGGACAGTGTTGCCCGGTGTGTGGTTAGGGTATGTGAGGGGGAATAAACGAAAAATAAAAAATTTTCGTTTGCAACTCATACAAATTTTACTGGGCTGGCGGTTGTCGGTTACTGACCGTCCTCAAGGTTTTTCGTATTTTGCCCTTTTTGGCGTCGGCAGCGACGGCTGCGTTGGCAGTGCAGTGCAGTGGCAGTGACGCTGGCAGCGTCAACGATCGCAGAACTCAATTCCCTTCATTTAGAGCGCATTTTTTTGTGGCTGTGGATGTTTTTGTTGCTGCTGCAGTTCGTTGTTGCATTTTTGAACGTTTTTCGTAGCGCAAATTACAGCAAACACGCCATCATCCTCATCATCATCATCATCGTTGTTGCTCGAGTCGCAGTCGCTGCTGGGGCGCTGTAATAACAACAACAGCAACAACAACGGGAGCTACAACATAATCAAGATGGCAGCCACTTGCAGCAGCAGCAGCAGCACCAACAAAAAAATTGACGAATATGCGATGATGCAGCAGCAGCAACAACAAGTAGAATTTTAAACCCGAATTCAATGCAAAACAAGCCCGAGCCATGTGGATGGAGAACGCAAAAAAAAGCGAAGACTTGACATAAAATATGAGATCGCCAAGGAGGGAGGGAGAGCCACAAACCAAAAGAGAGAGAGAGAGGCCTTCCCATTCTAGGGCCAGTGAAGCATAGGTTTTAATTTATGTAGCACGCACATTTTGTGTTGTTGTTTTTATGTGTAGTTTGTCTTTTTTTCTCACAATTTGTTTTGGCAGTGAACGGGGTGGAAAGAGAAGCAGAAGCTGAAGCTGAAGCTGAGTTGGGGAATGCAATGCTATGCAATTAAATGAGCAGCTAAATGGGTGGAGTGCAAGAGCAAAAAAAAAAAAAAACCAGAAGAAACAACGAACCTTCCTGCTAATGAGAAGTGGAACAGCAACTTACAAAGCGCAAAACAGAAATTCTTACCTCACATTGTGAAGCCCAAAAAGAGAAAATTATATTTTCTTTATTTTTAATTGAAAATTTGACAAGATCAATAAGTTAGATACCACATGGTGGCACTTCAGATTCTTTACAAGTGAAGGTAAAGCAATATCTCTGAGATTGAACAATAACAAGCAGACACGATTAGGATCCTAAAACACATGCTCACATGTCTGATTCCAACCACCCAAATACAAAAATAAGTAGTACGTTGAAACTTTGGGAAATGGTTGACCACTTGGCCGGGAAGGTTTGTAAGTTGGAAAAATTACCGGGAATTGGTCCCAAAACCGCGAGATTTGCCAAATTGTGGCCGTTCATTAGTTGTACGTTTGCCCTGGAAGGTTTCTAAGCTGAAGAAATGAGCGGAAAATGGTCCAAAAACCGCCATATTTGCAACATTTTCGACTGCGATGAAACTTTTTGGCATGGTTGGATGCTTGCCGGGGAAGTTTCTGAGTTGAAGAAACGATCCAAAAACCTGGAAATTAAAATTTACTCAATTGCGATGAAAATTTGTGGAATGGTTAGTCGTTTGCCCGCGAAAGTTTCTAAGATGAAGAAATGGGTGGGAAAATGGTCCACAAGCGTAAAATTTGCTAAATTTTACCATTCATCCGAGAGCGACGAAACTTTGCGGATTGCCATATTATACCGATATTTCGATTGCGAAAATACTTTGAGGAATAGTTGGACGCTTTCCGGCGATGGTTTTTAAGTTCAAGTAATGATCATTTTTATGAAAGCGTTGCACTGTGAGTGTGGCTAACAATCACGGGGCCTTGAAGTAAAAGATGTTGTATACGAAATGTTCCGCCTTTAACATTTTTGCGGTTGTGCGTTGCTTTATACTCCATAATCAAAACTGGGTACCCAGTAATCGATAATAGTAATCGATTTTAAGTTTTAAATACTAAGCTCTCGATACTCAGTATTTGATACTCAGTATTAAGTTCTCGATATCAAGTTATCGATAATTAGTACTCTATTCTAAGTATTCGATACTAAGTATTCGATATTAGGTACTCGACACTCAGTATTGGATACGCAGTACTCGATTCTAAGTACTCGATACTTATTACTCAATACCAAGCACTCAATACTAATTACTTGATACTTATTTTTCGATTTCAAGAACTCGATACTCCGTACTCGATTCTAAGTATTAGAGACTAAGTAATCGGTACTAAGTACTCGATTCTAAATAATCGGGTCTAAGTACTCGATGATAAATTTTAGATACTCTGTAGTCAGTGTGATTGTTTGTCTTTGATTTTGTGTGTTTTTTTTGCCTTTGTTATTGTCTATGTTTTTGTATATATTTTTGTCAATGTTTTCTTTGTTTTTTTTTGTGATTGTTTTTGTGTTTGATTTTGTCTATGTTTTTGTTTATGTCTTTGTTATTGACTTAGTTTTAGTTTTTTCTTTGTTTTTGTCTTTGTTTTTGTGTTTGTTAATGTGTTAGTTTTTGTCTTTGTTATTGACTTTGTTTTTGTCTCTGTATTTGTGTTAATTTTTGTGTTTGCTTTTGTGTTTGTTTCTGTGTTTGCTTTTATACCCGTTACTCGTAGAGTAAAAAGGGTACACTAAAGTCGTGCCGGGTGGTTCAGCTGCAAGAGCGCGCGACAGCTGTGCAAGAGGTCGTGCCTCGAAACATCTAATGAAAAGTTTTTCTTTGAATAAACTTTACACCCGGTCACCCCTCTCTGCTGTTGGCGCCAGCTTTGTAGTAATTAGCCATGCAAAAGCTTCTCAAACTGCCTTTCGGATTCGGCATTAAACTGTAGGTCCCTTTCTCTAGTGCTAAAATTATAAGCGCTCAAGCCATGAGATTGAGGGCAGCTCGGCTTTGGACCTTTGAGGCTGTGTCAATTCATTTTACATTTTACAAAATTGTGCAAATGTATGTAATAGGCAGAAGGAAGCATCTCCGACCCCATAAAGAATATATTAGAGCCCTGCACGAGTTGAGTTTAAAGTCAATTCATGCTTGACTCTGATCTTAGTCACCGATTCATCAATTCTATAGCTTTTGACATTATGCAAGATTCGTACGACTCATTCAAAATATTTCAGCTCATGTAAGTAATGCAACCAGGAAAACAAGCTTATCGAAATGATCAAATAGCTCGTTGGCTTCAGGGAAAGCTATCGAAAATTAACAGCAATTGAGCGAGGTGAGAGAGAATCACTGTTGTTTTACAGCGCTCTGCCGCTGCTAACAGAGCGAGGCCAGTGCTCTGGCGCGTATGTATCTGAAAGACAGCTAGCCTCCATTGTTTACAAATTGTACGGCCAGTTCAGTTAACATGAAGGTACAAAAAATCGTAAAATACATAATAAATTCAGCCCAATCAATTTATGCAATAAAACCTTTTTTGGGGTTTTTCCCACCATTTGGCAGCCCTTTAATTCATTTCTCACCGCATCAAAGAACAATACTGGGTACAGCATCACAACCGATGCAAGGACTGACGATACTTATAAATGCGATTACGTTTCCATAACCGTTCACTAAGTTCGCAAAGGACAAATGAAGAGTCGCCTTCTATCAGTGGAGTCAATGGAAGGTCAACGCTCAACTGGTAGACATCTTGTATTCGTTTTGATTCAAGATGGTCAAATATTTATTTTGCTACAAAAAATTATTCAAAAAATGACAATTTGTAGATCAACTTGTAATTGTCTGGAGCCCATGAGGCGATGAGCAGTTCTATTTTTTACGAATCATGTAGATCATAATAATCCGTCTGTCCCTCTGTCTGTCCGGCTGTCTGTATGAACACCTAGATCTCGGAGACTAGAAGAGCCAGAGCCACCAAATTTTGTATGTATACTCCTATAGTCCCTACGCAGATCAAGTTTATTCCACCCGCACCCACAACTAAAAATGTTGAATAACTCCTATAATTTTGAAGATAGCAAGCTCTGTAGTGCATGTGCCCAATATCTTCAATCTCTACAAGTTTCATAAAGATCGGATAATAAAAGACAAAGTTATAAAAGTTATAAAAAATGATGCATACCTTTGACGCCGCATGCGCTGTTTGTTTACATTATGTTGAAATGTTATCATTAATGTTAATGCTCTGTTAACTAACATAAGGGAAGGTTATACAACATTAATTTCCCTGAGTAACGGGTATATCGAAGTCATGCATGACCGACTTTAACTTACGCTCTTGTTGTAACTTGTAGCGTTGGGATGATCCTTTAATAATTACAAATACAAAAATAAAACACATACAAAATCTACAAAGAACTAAAATGGAATCTTTTTACTGCGAAACTATCTTCAAGAAATGGTATTGATGTGTCATTCCGAACTTTCTCAAGCGCTGTAATAGGATATGTAGTTTTTAGCTCGACTCTTTTCGCCATTTGAGGATGTGTTTTAACAAGTTTCGCAAATAGGTGGCCATTTTCATCACATCTTCACTCAAAAACAGACCTTGTACTCCTATTTAGGCAATCTAATTAAAACCCAAGTAAATCTAAACAAATAGCGTTCAACTTACGTACATCCAAAGTATTCATACAAAGTACTCAAGGATTCATTTGCATTTATTTTTGTCACTGCCAGATCTTAGTCATCATTGGCTAACGAATCAACGCTATTGGCTATGGCTTCAACGCAGTCGGCAATTTCCTAAGCAAGTATATCTAAATCTGTCATAGGCTCCACAATTTTAAGCAATTGTTATTATATTTAGTTTGTCAAATCAAAAGGAAACAAAATACTGCTGATTTAGACTTTGTTTGCCGGTATCTACCGGCAAGTGGTCAATCACAACAATCAGTGTAAATTGCCTATGAGCAAAATTTTTTCCACTAAATCCAGTTTTCCGACCGATCTTTTCTAAGGCAGCAGAAGGCTATAGTCATCCGATACGGGCAGATTCGTCGTATTATCATTTCGATTTTGCATTTCAAATGAAATATGAACTAAATATCTTAAAGAGTACTTCCTAGAGTGTAGATTGCTTTGCAATTAAGCGCGAATCTGTATATTAAGTATACGGCAGGGCTTTCCCTTAGCAAGTCTAAAGTCAGGCGTGTTTTTTTAATCAAAGTATATGAAACAGTCAATCACTTAAAAATGGTAAACTTCATTATTCTAGTCAACGCCCAGTTTTCATTTAGAATTAGTCACAGTCCAGACCACACGACGTATACGTAATGAATAAATCATTTGCCACCCAAAATAATCAAACCCCAAATTGGCCGGGTCTAAAACATTGACCAGAAGTGAAAACGTACACAAATGACCCTGAACTAAATTATGCAAACACAACCAATTAAAAGTGTGTGTGTGAGAGTGTGTGAGAGTGCGTTTACTGTGGCTGTAATGGATGCTACTAAATTTTCAATGAAAATGCATAGCACGAAGCTGCAGCAGACACTAATCCAGTTGGTTGCATTCAACAGGTGGGTGGCATATGGGAGAGTGTGTGTGTGTGTGTGTGTGTGTTGCTGCAGACAGTGCGCCACTGAGCCAGCCAGTTTGCCGGCAACACGTATGTGTGTTTAGTTGTGCTTGCGCCTGTGCCAGAGCCAGAGCCAGTGCATGTGCATTGAAAACGAAAGTGCTATGCAATTTTCGATTTAGATGCCATAATCACTTTCAATGCTGCTGCTGTTGTGTGAACAGCAGCCTGCGGTCTGCCATTGACCCAGGCATCTAATGAAATTAGTTTGAGTGGCCCACAACAACAGGTGCCGATGCCTCAAATTGTGGCACTTAAGTCCTAGCCTGGGGCTGGCCCAAAAAGTTTGAGCACACAGGACCACAGAATTGCCACAGCACTTTCATCGAGTACTTTGTGTGTGCTGCTTTGTCTGTGTAGCTATTATGGCACATAGATAGACTCATTCGACCTTAAATGCACATGTCCAGCTCTACTTAAAAACAATATTTCAGCATTTCATTTAATTGCCGTAAATGTGTAATCCAATTTGCTAGCGAAAATGACATTTTCCTCAGTTTTTTTTCAATTACTTTTTGTTCGCATTTTTTACATTTCTCATTTCAATTAGCAGAAAGTCTCCTAACAGATGGAAAAATTTGATAAAGTGAAAACTGTTAAAAAGGAATTTCCACTTCTCGTTTAATTAAAAAGCTAATGAAATAATCTAAGTGAAAGGTTTTCGGTTGCCTGGCGATTATTATGTAAGGCTGAAACTGAAATGTGAGCTGTGGTCTGAATCAAACTGGCAAACCCAAACAGAACAGTTCATTGTCATCTTCAGTCGGTGGCCACTTCCTCGGACATCTCGCTCTGTCTCAGCAGCAGCGGCAAACAAGAGGAAGCGCTGGGAGGAGGGGGGCAAATATAATGCAATACAATGCAAAAGTTCTCAAGAAATTTCAGCAAAACAATTTGACAAAAAAGCGAAACGACAACAAATTCTGCCATCTTCGGCGATCCTCGTTGATGGACGTTGGCATTTTTAAATGAGTTGCGCGTTTTTTGTGTCGATTCGGTTCTCGGTTCTTGGTTCTTGGCTCTACTATTTCTGCTGCAGTTGCGGCAGCTGCAGCTGCATTCAACCGCATGTGTGTGTGTGTGTGTGTTTGAGTGCCCTGCAACTTGAAACGCAATGCAAGAATTAAAAGCAAGTAAGCGCGAAACGTAGACCGACCGACCAACCGACCCCGTCCCCATCCGAATAAGAGAGAGACGCACACAACGCAGTTGCCGCAGCGACGACCGACAAAAAGAGCGTTTTGATGCATTTGAGGCACAGGCGACAGCCAAGATGGCACTGACCTTTCCTAATGCAGCTCAAGTTGCAGCTACAAATAATTCAACAGAAATAATAAATGTAAGATCCCCGCGACCCAGAAGAAGAAGAGCGAGTCACAAACAAATTTGGGGCCACATAAAATGTTCTGTTTGAATAATAAAAGTAATTTAAAATTAAAAAATGATTCTCTTTTATTATCATTTTTCATTATGGACTTAAATTGCAAGCTGGTTTCTTTGGTATGTCCTCAAACTCTAACTAACTTTGGTTTTTTTTTATGTTATTTCCTTGAGATATCTATAAAGATAAAGAAAGCCCATGTGTTCCACAAATGGCTACGTTTTTCATAAACGATGCTTCGATTATGAAGAAGGTCTTTGCTAAAAACTTATTTCAAAAATTATATCAGTTTTTTTTGTCAAAAACCTTGTTTTTATTTTCTATGACTAGCAATTTATTTCATAACCCTAACAACTCTGCTTCCCGAGATATTGGAAATCAGTGCAGTTTCTTATAAACTAATTTAAAAATTCTGCTTGGTAGGCCCTATTCTTATTGGTCTAGAGTCTGGACTAAAGCTGGCAAAAAACCGATGTTTATGGCATCGAATTTTTCTAACATTTCTAGGAAAACAACGATTAAATCGATTGAAATCGTTTTATAAATTTGTCAGGATTAAATACTTAAGGCATACCCAGTTGGACCTGACAGCATGAAATAGGCTCATACTTCTTTTTCATCGAAGAAATAGTTCCCAAGAAGTGAAAAGTTCAATTCACTTTTGTTAAGGCGTGAAACCTTCAAAGAAGGCTTTCAAGAATTGTTGTTGTATATCCATGCCAAAAGCACAGCTCAAAGGCGGGACGGTTTCATGTTAAAACGAGAGCGTAAGTTAAGGTTGGTCCTGCCCGACTTCGATATACCCGATACTCAGTTCAAATAGCCTTTCACAATGTTAATTAACAGAGCATTAACATTAATGTGACCATTTCCGCATTATGGGGTTATATACAGTTGTACCGCGCAAAAAAATGAAATTTTATCGATTTTTTTTGACACCATAAAAAATATTTATTAAAAATGTTTTGCCGACGTTGTTTAGTACATGTTTCTGGGTACTTATTAAAATTTTTTCATAAAAAAATATTAAATAATAAAAATGTTATGGCCGAATTCCAAGATCGTCTTTTTTCGATGGTGACTTGCGGTGGACATCATATCCCGAGAACGGTTCATCTGAAATCAAAAATTCAAAAAATTTCGTTAGTTAGTTTCGTTATTGTATTGCCTAGTCCCTGGACGATGGATTTGTAAAAATTTTGATTAAAAAAAAAATGGCGACGGTTTTAACAAAAAATGTACTTTTTCAAGGTATAAGATTTTCGATTTTTATGCTCTAAAAAGGAAGTTTTCAAAAAAATTGAAAATCCTTCGTCCAAGGACTAGCTATTATTATAATAAATAAGTGGTCAAAATTTGGTGTTGATCGGATTAATAGCTTTTTAGTAATCGTGTCCACCGCAAAGGTAATTTCGAAAAAACAAGATTCTGAGATAATCGCGCTTAAAGTTTCAAGTTTGTTTCTTTCATATTTCTAATAAATATATTTCAACTTACATCGAGTCGTCAATTCCGGGGCCATATAGTAACCCTTCTGCATCATTTGCAGCTTCCAAAATATCGATTTGTTGCTGTCGACGAGCCATCCTTCCTTCTTTAGTGGCTGCTTGTCGCGCTGTTCAGCAATGGTAATACGGGATTCGTCCTGCTTGGTGACATAAGCGTGGGAATTTCGACCGCATTGAACTCCAAGTGCTTCCAAGATTTTCAGAAGAGTGATGTTTCCTTCGTTGAACATGCAAGCAGATGCATATGCTGCAATTTGAACCGGCACTGAGCCGCCTGGAAGATGTTTCATATTTCATACGAATGCATGACATACTCGCATGAAGGAATATCTCGCTGTTTACATTTGTCGCACATAACGGCAATTTTAATATCGCCGTTACACGATTTACATTTTACGAAATCCGAAAGTATCGTAAAAACTTGTATAAAATTTAGAATGCGATATTCGATACCATTAGCTTCTGGCACGGTCACTTTGTCAACACTTATTTTTTTGTCGAGACGCACTGAAACTCCTCTCGTCAATTTCTACGTTTTTCGGGTTGAACGATTGTTTTCTTCGCTTCGGTCTGTCTTTGCGGTATCCTGTAGATTCTCTTTTCGTTCTCGTTATTTTATCACGTGAATTCGGCATATTTATAATGCACAAAGGTTGATTTTTCTACGAGCGAATTTTAGAAACTATTTTGATATTACACGTTCGAACGTATATTCACAACTGCTGGAAGTATATACGATATTGACCGTTCGAAAGTCTACACAAAACTGTTCCGAAATTTCAAGGCCAAACATTTCGAACAATACAATAGAGCGGCGAAAGTCGACGAACCGCTTCTCCCGAGCCGACAGCTGCACGGCTTAACAGCCGATGTGCAGGTAGTGCGCTATAAATAGCTACAACTTCGGTTCTAATGCTCCGATCGTTATGAATTTTTGTGAGGGTTTTCTGAACAGTATATACTTAAAGAATATGCAATAAAAAAAATCGATTTTTTCATCTATCACAACTGTATATAACCCCTTATGTGAGCAAAAACGCGCCAAAAGGTAAGGAACGTTTTTTAAAACCTTTCTAACTCTGCCATTTCTTATCCGATCTTTATGAAACCTTCATACACTACCCTGCAAAATATGAGCTTGATATCTTCAAAATTGTAGGAGCTATTCAACATTCATTATTGTGGGGGCGGGCGGGGGCGTCGCCAAAGTTCGAAACAAACTTGATCTGCGTAGGGACAATAGGAGTCTACATACAAAATTTGGTGGCTCTAGCTCTTCTAGTCTCCGAGATTTAGCTCATAATTTGCTTCAAATGTTGTCTTTGAAGGCGTAAACTTGAACTCATCAGACCAGATACCACGTTTTCAATCATCAATGGTCCACTTTTGTGCTCCCTTGCTAATTTCAAACAAGCTTCAACATTCTCATCGGACAAAGCAGGTTTGTTTTTTAACAGTTGAAGCATACTAGTTATGGTACCATTGTCTTTAGAAATCCAGTAGGATCTTTGAAGTTTTGGCGAACGCCAGTTAATTGTTGGTTTTTTCTTCTAGGTAATGTGTGACCTAAAATTTAGGCAACATATGACTTTAAATCGTCTATTTAGGTAATATATAGGCTTAAAAATTAGTCAATAAATAAGATTTTCAGGTAATGAGTGGACTAATAATTTTGGCAATGTATGACCTTAAAGCGACCTTTTTTAAGGTAATAGAAAGGCTTGAAATTTAGTCAATAAATTTGATTTTTAGGTAATGAGTGGACTTATTATTTTGGCAATGTATTTCCTTAAAACATCCGTTTAAGGTAATAGAATATTTCCCTTATTTTAGGCAGTAAATATCCGAATATATGTGAAACCCCAAAAAAATAATCCAGTTTTATAAAGGCTTTTTATTTAAAATTCAAAAATCTTATATTCTAATATAATTTTGGTTTTACATATAAACCTAAATTAAATTTGTGTATATGAATAGGGGGGATTATTTACATCTTTAAGATCTATTAACTTAAAATTAAGGCGATTTAGTACTCGCAACTTAGAAAATTTTGGAAAATTTTATTTTCGTAACGGTAAAATATGGTCGGGTAACCGGCTTTCAATGTTTATAAAAGTTTTATCATACCTTCAGAAGTTGCTTCCCTTTAGTTTATATGCTTCTTCAACAGTTGACCGAGCTTTACTTCAAAGTATTGCGGAATTTGTTGTAGAGTAGGCCTCCGGCTTTCTTGTTCTTTATATGGAGGTAATAAGTTTCCTGAGAATTATAATTTTTTCATTAAATATTTTAACGAAAAATATTTTAATATCAGTTATTTCTAAATACATATAAATGCAACTGTTCCAAAAATAAAATGTAATATCTAACCTTGACTTCGGAAGGAAATAGCTGCACAATTTCTTCAGCTATTTTTTTAAATTTTTTTCGGTTGCCAATCAATTTTTTTTTGCTTACTATGAAATCGCAAATTATACCACAAATGGATTTTCGATGTTTTTGTTCCAAGCGTTTGTGCATTCGAAAATAATTTTGGATTCCTTTAAACAAAATCGAATCAGCCAATATCGTGAATGCATTAATCTAAAAATTAAATAAAGCAAGCTTTTTTTAAGATAGACCAAGGTCAAGACAGAATTTCAATGTTTACCTGAACGTTGTCGCCGACTACTTCTAAATTTTCGTTATTTGACTTAAACTTCAGACCATGCTCCAACTTCACCCGAGCTCCGAATAAATGTTTTGGAACTATCTCCTTCAGATGTTCACTTGTAAGGAGAAACAAGGCTTCTTCGTCAATTCCATGAGCTAGTAACAAATAAAACAGTCGTTTAAATTCATCTATATACATCTATATAAGTGTGAATGTATGTATGTATGTACATGTCGATCAGAAAGAGTCATAGGCTATTTGTCACTTTAAAAGTGGTTCTGCTCCACATCTTTTGATTGGAAAAGTCGTTGTGGGTTGGAAAGATGTAGTTTAAAATTTTTCCAATTTAAAACTCGGTTCTAAAAAGCTTAGACCAGTCAAAACTTGAATATTAACGTTTTCATAAGCAACATTTTCTCCGATAGTATTTACTAAGTATGGTAATTACTACCTACCTTTAAAGCAATCCAGCAATTCCACACAATTAAAATTTGTTAGGATCTCTTCCATGCCTGAAAATAAATCAAAGTGGAGAAATAGTTGAAAAATATGAAATCAAGCCGTTAGGATGAGTTCCATATAAAAATACGTACATACATTCGGCAAAGTTTACATATATGTGTCAGTGGAACTAGGTTATTAGTTAACATATGTTTTTTTTTAGAATTGATTTTGTTCGTTTCACATTTCGTTTTTTTTATTTATTTAACAAAAGTTTTGATTTGTACTGCTGCGCCTACTATTATTTAAGGGTGCATCCAACAACTTACTAGAAATTTTGGGGTAAATTTAACTCAGAGACCGGCACGACGCTATCTACTGGCAGCGTTGCCATTTTAGCTATTTTTGTTTGTTAATCTTTCTTGTGGTTTAAGAATGCCGATGGTGGACAATTTTTTGTTTAATAGCGGTTGGTGGACATAGCCTATATCTGCCGCCTACCGCTATTTTACAAATTTTCTGCCTTCTGCATTAGTAAAACTCAAGAAAGTTTAACAAACAAAAATAGCTAAAGTGGCAACGCTGTCGTTGTCTACTGGGCAATCGACACACACACACACACACACATGATGGAGTTAGATGAAATTAAATGGCTAGAAGCGTTACACAACATATATATTCACATGGTTATCTGTATGTAGCGAACTCAACGAGAAGGCAAAAAACGCGCGTGTCTGTTAGTTTGGTTATATTTTTAAGTCAAAATGCTATATATGTTTAGAAAAATGCTAAAAGTTTAGAAAATGGCATCATTTTAAAGCAATGGATTCCTAAAATTTTTTGACCTAAAACACGATTTTTTAGGTAAAATGCCCTATATTTTAGGGCATTTATTGCCAGAAATTTACATTTTAGGTAATAAATCCCCATTTTCCTAAAAATTTAAGGAAAATCTTTTTTCGAGCAGTCTACAGTCTTTTTTGGAAGCTGTAGCAGATAGTGCGTTAGTTTTTATCTCTTGTCTTTCACATAATTTTAGAGATTCTGCATCCGGTTGTGCTTCTCCACTTTACCTCTGCTTCTTTCTATGCTATCTCTTCCATCTTCCTATTTAGCGTATGTATGGAGATAGGTATGCTCGGGTTTTCTTCCTGGCCGAGTTCGACTCCGGCCTTAGCCAGACTGTCTGCCATCTCATTTCCATCGATGCCCCGGTGGCTGGGAATCCAATAGATTTGCACCCTCCTCGAGGTGCTAAGGGAATCTATTGCTTCTCTGCACGCCAGGACATTCTTGGAGTCGATGAATTGTCCCTGCCATTGCCTTGATTGCCGCTTGGCTGTCTACGTAGATGTTTATTTGGTTAGCGTGTGTTTCTGCCAGCTCTGCTGCCTTCCTTAGTCCAGTGATTTGGCAGTTTGTATGAGAGCTTCATTTCTGGCTCTTCACAGTATACGGCGGCTCCGACTTCTAGGTCCATCTTCGAGCCGTCTGTGAAGAAATGTGTTGGCAGAACTTAAGAGAAAGAATAAAATTGTGAAAGAATTTGTGACTTCCTACTTTCTGGGTGGACTATCCAAACGAGTTATGGCGAAGATCTTTGACTAATTCAAACACAAGCTTCTTAATCTCGAGCACTTTTGACTCTGTGCACTTTAGGCCGTTGATCTATTTAGGCAATAGGATCGTATACATAGTTAAGTCACTGCAGAGTACAACAAACACCCAAAAAGAGAACGGTCACACTAAAATCGAATCACACAAAATTAGGCTCGAAGCTGATCTCTGATAGTGTGCTTTAGATATGCTCTTTTAAGACCAAGAATTTGTGACTTAAGGGGGTCTTCTCATTCAAAACCCGTTTTTGGACCCCTTTTTAAAAAAACTCTTATATGAAAACGCAAAGAAAATTGAAAACTTTTTTTTATTTATTATATATTATATAAAGGTTCAAAGTAAATAAAAAATTTTTTTGCCTCGATACGAGGGCTGTTCAAAAAGTAATGAGACTTCAAAGTTGGTGGTGAAAAAAAAGGTGTCGTCACGGCGGCCACGATTCCGGGTCTCGGAGCGTCCGAAATGAAAAAAAAAAACGGGGTTATAATCAGTATAAATGTAATTCTCGGCTGAGCCTCTAACTTAATTTTGTGATTTTTTTGACAAAATGGCGGCCATTCAAAAAAAAATTTCAATTTCGGGCTTTTTTTTTGTAGTTTAGTGTAAAAAAAATAGTAAAAAATTGTTTTAAAATTATGGTCGAGGTTCAGCCGAGAATGGTGACAATTCTGCGTCGATTCCACTTTGTTTCATGAAAATCGGTTCAGTTGAACTGGAGATATCATGGCCGCCAGTTCGAAAAACGTGGTTTCGAGATAAACGCGTTTAAAGTTTGAAGTAATTTTTTGGAAAAAAAAAAATCAAAAATGTTTAAATGCAGTTTTAAAGAGCTGACAATTCTCCGTCGAATTCACTTTCATCAAAATCGGTCCGGTAGAACCGGAGAAAACTTAACGCATAGGTCAAAATACGAGGGTTTAAAAAAGTTGCTCAATGAGACAGACCCCCCCCTTAAGTTTGCAGTTGCTTGGGAATTTAGGGTCACATTGGGTCACTAAAAGGACTATATCTCCTAAACTAATTCGAGTTTTCGAAAATCCTTTTGGGGGAGATATTTTTGAATATCCAAGCTATAAATAAATGCAAAAAAAAAAAACGAAAAAAAAAAGTTGCTCAATGAGAAGACCCCCTTAAGCACCACTGTTTATTCTGAACAAGCAATAAATTGGGGTTCAGACCCCGGAGTGAACATCTTCCGCTTTTCAGGAGATTAGCAGCCCTGTTTTTCGATGCCATTTTAAGAGAGTTTCCAACTAGTTTCTGAAGGGTTCTAGGCTAGATACCAACTAACATTTTAAGATGGTTCAAACTAGTTTGAACTCTTGAAAACCACCCACTTTATTTAACCAATCTAGACATAAAATATAAACTAAGCCCTGGCTACTTTAAGTGTGAGCAGATCCTATTGACCATTTCAATTTTAAAAGTTTCTTTCAAGAAGATTTTTTTGAGCGCTCATTCAGTAAAACATTCGTAATGTGTCTTCCCAAGAATGTAATCTGAACTTTAAGCTAAAATCAACTCGACTTTAAGGTAAAACCGATACTTTTTTTTTTAGGTATTCGGGGATGACACAGAAATCTCTAGTGATTTTCAATTTTAAATTTGTCAGCTTTATATATTAAGTGACAAGTAAATATATATTCGGTTGCTAGATGAGATGATGAATGTTAATCGATTTGGATCTACTTCGCATTGAACAGTCGGTTTCAATTCGCTCAACTTTTCTCAACTAATCTAGTAGCCTAGCATTTTGGAGACACTTCACATACAAAGGCAAGCAGTTTTAGTTTGAAATACAAGCGTTTATACGAAAATTACTAGAGATTTCCGTGTCACCTCCGATTATATTTTTCTGTGTGTTGGTTGTTGCCTCACTAAAGTCTTTTTTCTGAAAAATATAAAATTCTAAACTATTATTTATACCTTGTCTGGAAGTCGAACTCGGGAACGCGGATTGAACACGGTCGGCAAAATCTTAACGCAGGTCACTATGAACCACACGCGTGACATCGCGGCAAATCAAAGTTAACGGTATGATGCGAAGTACTCAGCATGCAAGAAGCCCGGAGGCGTATATGTCAACACCTTTGCTTGCGTAATAAATGGCGCGGTCTTGGATTATGTAATGTAATGTAAAATGGCTTTGACCAGCCCCAACAGGTATCACCAAAGCCGAGCTTCTCTCCAATCTCTTGGCTTGTGCGCTTCTAATTTTTCGCACAAGAGAAAGGGACCTACAGTTTAAAGCCGAATCCGAACGGCAGTTTGGGAAGCTTTTGCATGGCTAATTATTACAAAGCTAGCGCCAACAGCAGAGAGGGGTGACCGGGTGTAAAGTTTATTCAAAGAAAAAACTTTTCATTAGATGTTCCGAGGCGGGATCGAACCCAAGACCTCTTGCACAGCGGTCGCGCACACTAGCTGCTGAGCCACCCGGCCACCGCTGTCTTGGATAAAGCTATCTTAGAATCTTAACACTTGAATCTTTCATTACTATTAAAATGATTTTGTCAAACATTTCAGTGACCATTAACTATGCCTATATAACAAACATTGTCCCTATTGGATAGATTGTGAGAACATTCTTAAATATAAATTCTCTAACTGAACCCTCACCACGGGTGTCGGCTTGGCAGTGGACACTGTATGTACCTCCGTTAGAAATTGGAACTAAAGAAAACATCTTTCAGTAGTATTTTAATATTTATTTCTCACTCCTTTTAGAGGCCAACAGTTTGGAGCCATTTGATTAGCTGATTGGCCCAGCAGCTGTTTGGCAAACAGGAAGGAAGTCACGCGGCTCAGTTACAGTAACACACATTTGCCATTTGCTGGCTTCCAGCCATGATTTCCATTTGCCAGCCGGACGTTAAGGTCGCTCCTAAGCAAGCCAGGGTCCAAGACAAGTTTTGCGGCAGTGACGTCGACGTCGAAGTCGTTGCCAGTTGGCTAGCCGTTTAGTTATTGCAGTTTTACCATTGCACTTGCCCCTGGCTTTGAGTTGTCTAGGCAGCTTGCTTGGTAGTTAACTGGTTGGCGATTTAAGCTTTTTGGCTTGATAAATGGCTGTATGTATGTGTGTGTGTGTGTGTATGTGCTCTTGACCTTAATGCCACTGGATTGCTTTGTATCAAATCAAGCAAACGGCACATTGAAGTTCAGCTGGCCACTTTTTGGTAATGCTCGACCGGAAACAAAGCGCGCCCACTTCCGGTAGCTTTCACACCCACAGAACAGAGCTGTTGCTGCTGCTGCTGCTGCTGTGGTTACTACTCCTGTGGCACGGACATGCTGCAGGAAACGTGAATTTATCGTTGTGAAACTAAAGTGCCGCAACAGAAGCCTGAATCGTGACTCACTTGTTGCGCAGAAAACTCATTTAGTTTTCGTTTTCCCTGACAATTAATGGAAACAAAGTGCAAGACACACTTACATATAGACCAACAATCAAGGCAACTATCGCTTGAATAAATAGTTATATATGGCTAACAGACGACTCCCTGTGCAATTTGCTCACTATAAACTGGAAGTTGTCCGAATAAAAATAACCAAATGATCGCATGAACAACAACAACAACCACAGTTACAGTAACTGGTTATATTATTTAGATTTTTTTCGTACTTTGTTGTTATTATTTATATGGTTGATTGCCAACATTTTTGCTGCCTTTTTGTGCAATTACCTTGAATAAATTTGTTGTATTTTAATTACAATATTTAGCAAATGTGAGAACCAAACGAAATGTCTAATGTCTAAGACAACTTTTCGAAAAATTTCTGCGATTAGAATAAACCTTGAAACGTATTTTTTACGATATTTTCTAAAATGACAAAAATAAAATGTTATTTAATTGGATTTGAAATTCTAAACTGATTGCAAAATGGGCAAAGAAACAGATTGTAAAATCCTTGACAAAATCCATATTAATGGACGATCCAAGTGCAAAGAGGCGTAAGATGGCTAAGTTTTCAATCATGGAAAGAAAACTCTGTTTCATTCTAACTTTAACTAACTTTCTTAGTTTTTATCTATTCTATGCTACCACTGTAAACTCTATCGTATCTATCATATGTTTGTGCGTTTAAGGGTGAATTTCCTATCTTCTAGACAGATAAACTATCAAATTGCTAAGTTTATTGATAGTTCATGTAACAGATTGTTATATCTTATGGATGTTATATACTAATTGTGAATTGTAACCAGGTCCGATTAGCTCCATTTATTAAAAACTTGACATTTTTGAATACAAACTTACTTAGAACTTCATGATGTACGGTCATTCTGACTATTGATTTTTCATTTGAAACTTAATTATTGATTGTTTCAACTGTCTCTTCTGTCATCCAAAAACGTTGATTTCGTTGACCCAGAGAAAAAAACAGATATCATTAGGTAGGTGCCAAGTCATTTAATGATTCAATGATTGATTCAACGAACTGAGTGCAAAAAACTTTGTCGCTTATATTGATGAAGAAGAAGTCACATTACCGAGGGTCACATTCCTTAATTCTGCAAGAATTTCTGGCATACCAACCGCTCAGCGATTATCTAATGGGCCAGGGGTCAACAATGTAGGTAGAACAAGGCTGCAACCCTCTAAAACTCTGCAGAAGGTTGAGTGCACAGGTTCCAATCCGTCGTGAAGTATTAGATTTGGTTCAAAACCCGGTTCGTCAAGCAATCTAACCTGATTATTTGTTTCGATTCTTGCTTAATAGCATCTGAATACTTTGAACAATTTTTGCCTCTTTTTTCCATGAATTTTAGCAGAGATAAACTATCAACTTCTTAGTCAGAACTTGATTATTTTTACTCATAATCATACTATCACTCTTGCGGGTCTCTGATGTTTAGTTATCTTACTGATTCACGACCGGCTCAGCTGAATTAGAAACATATCTCAAAAATTATTTGAGTTTTGAACTGGACATTTCGTGTATAGCTTGGTAATATGAAGTTAGTTGGTTTATTCTCAGTGGGTAAATTCTTATGCTATTTGGTTTTGCAGAGTAAATTATTTGACAACTCTCGCCTGATTTGCAACATAAGGCAAGACCAAAAATGCTCAGTAAGGTTGGCCCTTTTCATGAATAGCCTAACAAACGAACAGCAAGTCATTGCTTCGCTAATTATGTCCATCGCTATATAAGACCCTAATGACCCACTGAAGTTATGCAAATTCAGACCAAAGAAATGAAGCATAGACTCTAAAAAGCTTAATGTAATTGCTGGCACTATAGGCAGATTTTATCTAGGCTGTAAACCGGTCCGGAACCAAAGCGCTGAGAATCGTTTCGGTTCGGGAACTTTGAACTTGGCGCTCGTGAAATGGACCATCGAACCTGCACCCGTACTGTGTTCACTTCCTCGAAAACCTAGGTACGGCTCACCAATTTAAGTAATTTTTTTAACGTTACATCTAGGGATATTGTAAATCTCTGGAGATTTTGGTATAAACGGATGCACAAGTTGTATTTATATAAGATGACGTACTCCGTAGTGGCAAGGGACCTTGATTTTCTCAGCTCTCTCTATCGGCTTAGATTACAGTTCTCTGGGAGTCAGAGCACTCTACGTTTGTCTTTGATATTGTCGTCTCTCGTCCCTTTGAAGAGGGAAACTGTGTTGATTACTCATTTCTTACTAAGTGTGGATGTTTTTTTATGTTAAAAGACAAGATACAGTATGATTAACAAATTACACGGAAAGAATCCCTTTGAACAGGCGGTATAGATGACCAAATTCACATTTACATAAGACGATAAAAGATGTCCACGTCCAGCATACGAGTGGAATCTAAGTCTGACTGTTATCTTTCAAGAAGATCTCCAATCCTGTGATATTTTTTTAGTTAAGATAAATAGTATTACTTGGCATATAGAAAAATATATAAAACCAGTGCGAGAGTGTATAACGCAATTGACATATACTTACAAATTGTGCGAACGTTTACTAAAACTCAAATATTTGTTATACTCTGTACCAGAGACCTGCAACAAGCCTCTAATGTTCGATCACACTCGTGCGTTTACTTGGCTTGGTTGGGCTCGACGCCTTCGATTGACACACTGGAAATGATCGCAAGCACATTGAGTCAGAACGAGCAAGCTCTTTGCTTAGCAAGAGTAATAACATGACCATTGTTCATTGAACAAGCTTTTCATAACACAAGTCATAACAAACCTTTTGCCAGCAATGGCCAAGCCATTTCGACACTCACTTTCGTGCTTACTTGCACTCGCAACATAATTAACTCGCACGCATTCTGCTGGCTGACGGCGAGCTTCGACAAGACTCTTAATCAATTGTTGTTGTGTTTTGAAAACTTTAAACAACAACATGCCACAAGAAGGAAAGAGAAGGCGTATGCAAAATACAAATGCCGAAAATAAGCTATGTGGTTTTTTGTGTGCTTGGAACGACTGTGCACAAGCGTTAATCGTTACAGCTCGCAGCTGATCTTTGAAGCTACGAGTCAACGCGAGAATTTGTACTGAACGAGCTTAACTCAGGACGGCTCGTAGTAGAACTTAGATTTTAGCAACAAGGGGTCGAAGCTTTGAGTCAGTTTGAGTATAGGTATGGCAATACTCCAGTTTGACAAGCCTTGAGCGCGGAGCGAGTGTTCTCGTGGCTGCTTTGGACCTACCTTTGGTACTATGTAACAGGCAGAAGGAAGCATATCCAACCCTATAAAGTACAAATATATATTCTTGATCAGCATCAACAACCGAGTTATGCTCTTATGTCCGTCCGTCTATCTGTATAAACAAACAGATCTGAGAGATGGTAGGAGATAGAGGTTTTACGAGTATGGGACAAAATCTTTTTATACTTGCACGCAGATCAAGTTTATTTTATATTTATAGAGATAACTTTGATTTATTTTTATTTTTAAGACACTCACGTGCAATCGCTGTTGATGGCTGCAAAAAAAAAACGCACTAATTTTCTTCTTATTCCGTCGTTCCTCAGTATTTTACAATCTATTCCTTGGCTTGCTTCGCATTTCTTCTTCCCTTTAATAGCTGCCAAAAGCACAACCCCGAGAAGGGACGGTTTTGTATTGTGGCAACTTGTTGCCTTCCAAGACTTGAAGAAAAACGTGTTAGAAAGAAATCTGCGTTCGGAAATCGATCGAGTTTTTCATTTCGATTTTTCTTTTTGCTTACGCAGGATAAAGTCACAACCCAGAGAAGGCACGGTTTCATGCTAAAGTGACTTTTTGCCTATTGAGTTTCACATATAATTAAGATTAATAAATAGCAAAAAAATAATTTATTTACTCTTAGTTGTGTGATGTTCGTAGGTGCGATTGTAGTTTATGTTATTGTGACAGAGGAGTAGCCTGCGCTTCATCAGAAACAGAGAGTGGATTGGATAAATATCTGAGATTCTTGCTACGAAATTCTTGTATGCAGAAGTCATAAATTGTGCTACGAGCGTTTTGCTGATGTAGCTTTCTTATGAGCGTTACTCTGCCGCACCGCCACTTTTCGTACCGCTTTCTGTGCACATTCTAATCACTATGAATCAGCAGATTTCTATAATAAAAAACTATTTCTAAGCAACTAATTCGTTAGTGTTCATCTAAGACGATTAAGGACTGCTACTTTATGCTCAAAAACAGTGTTTCTTCTTTATCTTCTTTAAGTATTATGGTATCGGATCACCAACCACTTTGATGGCGTACTCAATAGCATTCCCCTCCCTTGCTGCTGCTGCTGCTGCTTCAGCATCAACTTCAATCCCAGTTAACATTCGAATCGACAACTTCAAAGTGCAAAAACTCAATGCGGCACTTTATGTTCAACGTTTGGGCCAAAACGTTGCCAATTTTTGTTGTTGTATCTCACATTTTTTGTTAGCCATTATTGTAGTTGTTGTAAATTTTGTTCAAGTACGTCAAGTTCGATTGCGTTCTTTACCTTGAAATCTTGTTTTCTATCCGTTGTTAAATTTTTGTTGCGGCTCGGAATTGCCTTTTGTTGTTGTTGTTGTTGGCGCTGTGGCTGAAATGCAGCTGCAAATCTTTTGCTTGCACCGCGCCCCTTCCCACCGCCTGTGCCCAAATGTACTCGTATTATTTATGCATTTTCCACGTCATCAATTGCTGTTTCTTTCTTTATTCTAAATACTCGATTTGCATTTATTTATAAGCCAGAGATTAATTTGTGTGCTGATAAATTCAATTAAATTGTTTTATACATTTTGGTGTAATTTGTTATTGTTGCTATTTATGTGGTTTTTTTATGATTTTGTTTTGATGTTTTATTAATTTTTCTCAGCATTCAGCGGCGTTGCTTGAGTAAAATGCGGAAATAGGCGACCGTTCGCCTAAATGCCAATTGCACACACTTATAAATAATAAATTTCAAAATAATTACATCTCAAAATGTTGCCTGTGTGTGTGTTTGATTTGCATAGAGCCTTGACATCAAATAAAACAACAAACAAACACAAAAATATTACGTATACGCGGTCTGGCAACGCCATGCCCCTAGCCCAAAATGCAACGCTTCGCTGCATACGCAAACCGAAAAAAACGAATCGTCAATGCAGTTCCAGTTGCCGTCAGCTTTTCTATTGCTATTTAGTTTTGGCTGCGCTTGGCCTCCATTTTGGCATGCATTCATAACGCTGCATGGCAAGCCGAGGTTTTCATTGGTTTCCAATTTTGCTATTTGCTATTTGAGCCGCCGTCGCGCCGCCACCGCCGCTTTGTGCCTAAAATCTATCGTTTGCGTTTTGCGTTTTGTTCTCTGTTTCAGTTTTTTCGACTTTTTCGCTGTTCGTCGCCAGCAACCTCGAACTTTAGAATTGCTTGCAATGTTTATGAGAGCATAACATTTAGTTGAATTTGTTTCCATTGTCGAACTACGTGTTTTTCTTTTTATTATTATTTTTTTTTTATACTCTGTGTAGGCTTAGGTGACCAAGGGCAGCGGCGCATATATTCGGCTTTTTTATTTGTAATTTGCGTGCGATTCAGGTAGCTCACATTGCACTATGTAATGGCCCAAATGCTGCCTGGCTGAGAGCAATTGTTTGCCGTTTAATAACAAGCTATTTTCTTTGGTGAAATTATTTAAAATTTTCAACTTGCAGTTTTTAGCTGGCTCGAGGTCATGCTATGCCTTCGCATAACTTTAAACAGAGACACACAACACCACAGAGGAGGCTTGTAAGATCGGACAGCTGTTTCATGGGGGACCAATCCTTTCTCATCACCGATCTTCGACTACAATGTCTATCAAACGGCAACCTCTTTAAAAGTTTTTGGATTTTTATATTTCACCATTAGAAACTAAGAACTTTTTTGCTAAATTTATTTATTTTTATGCTGTATGCTTATACCTAGTACTCGCAATTGTTTTGATACACGGGTTTTTGGTCATAAAATGAAAAGGAATAAAAAATGTGTTTCAAGACTTTTTCCTTCTTCTTATCTTAATCACTCAATGGCCTACATATCGTAGAACAGCCAATTAGATATGTCAGGCCAGTCCAACGCCGAAGCTCTCTGACCACCTCATGCATTGGGAAATTGTCCACTGCTCGGACAAAGGCGCGCTATAAGGACTCTATATTTGGGTATCGAAAGAGAAGACAATAGCCATGAGAACGGTTCACAGTTTGAACCAGCTACCAGCAGGACTATCGTTAGTAGAAATTAAGTTCGGTACATGGTGTTTTAGCCATGTTTGAGTCGTTTTTGCCATGTGAGCTGGAGAGGAGTCCTGTTGAAAGGACAATTTTTTCCAAAACGTCGGACTATTACAGTTTTGTGTTGATACACTTTCCATCAGAGGCGACTCCCCACCAAACCATCACATCAGCTGGATGGTGATCGCTCTGAACTCCCGGAATGAGCTCGGACGTTTGTTTTGATGACACAGCATATACACTCTTTTTTTTTTTTTTTTTAACGATTTCTTATGGTGAACATTTTCTTGTCAGTAAACAGAACTTGTCTGTGGGCATCTTTTGCGCACTGGCGACGCAATGTTTTCGATTTTTTTTCAATGCTGTTGTGAGCAAGTGGCCGGTGTGTCTCTTGTATGCACTGAGGCCCAAGTCACGTTTTATGATGCGTGATATGGTGTTCTTGCTGTTATTCATCTTATAAGACGTGATTTTCAGCTTGCGCTCGGTCTAGACCAGAAGAGGGCCTTAAGATGTGTTATAGATTACGGAGATGAAATAAGGAGATTACAGAAATATACGGGGGTCGTGGAAATCTCCAGAGATTTTGGCTTCAGTTCATTTTCTTCGAAAGTCTAGTTCGAAAGTCTAGGTAAAATGTGAATTTAATAGATTATGGTCCAACTACAAAAACAGTGCTAAATTGCGTGGGTTCGTGATGTCGCTTCAGGTTGGTTTGTGTAGTGGTTGTATTGCCAAAATCTCCTTACAAAATACGAGGGGTTTGAAACCAGCCGAAAGAGATTTCTAGGACACCGAGAATTGGTTTTGTGTTTGAATTTGGTTGCAAGAGATTTCTAGGACACCGCCGATATTCGAGCCTTTCCACTATCTGAAATTGCATCTTTCCACCTTGGGATAAAACTGGTCTTTAATTTTTTAAAACACTAGTCGGCAATTTGTCCTATGATCGACAAGATTTTTGTCATCTTTGTAGCAACTCATGGTCAATTATGCTAATGAGCCGATATGTACTGTTGATGTACAATCGTCTCCCAGTTGGCGCGGTTTGCTTTAGCATCGACAATTTTGTTAAACAACTCTTAGGATTTCTCTTGTAGTTAAATTGTTACTGTAGTTTTAAGTTTTATTGTAAGTTAGATTTCATTTGGCGATTAATAAATAGTGTAGTATTAGAGAACTTCTCCAATAAAATTATTGGGTTGGGGCAAAAGGTGCCTTGCCCCCCATAACTGTTGCACCTGATCCAGATGATCGAAGCGCGATTATTGAGAATGGCGATAAATTGACATTTCGGGATAGTCATTCACGCTGAACACAGCTGAAAAATTCTCCTCGCTACGCACTCTCCGCACACTAAATGGTGGATTAATGTCCAATAAAAAGAACATTAGTCCACCATCCTTGGTGCGAGATTTGGCCACTATGACGACCATCAAATAGACGTAATTTGCGAAATAACTACATTTCTCATAGAGCACGAATTTTGATAACAAAATTCAATGATTTGCAAGCGCAGCACACTGGGTCAGAATGGAAAGCTGACCGGCAGAAATTTGGAAAATCGAGGCTTTAATCCAGGAGCATTGAGCTGCTAAAACAGTGGCCAATTAACCCCCGAGGTCGGTTATGTACAGTTTTCGAAGTTCCATGAATGGTGTTTCGCAGTCAAGGAACCCAAAGTCGAGCATTATTGTGATACCTGTTTGGAGACTAATTTTTGACTATTTTGAGCAGATGCGGGCTTTGTGACGGCTGTGTTTTTGGTTCCTGGTAGATCCTGGCGCCAAAAAGTATGCAACGTTTTTTAAAACTTTTATAACTCCGTCATTTTTTATCCAATCTTTATGAAGCTTTCAGAGTTTGTAGATATTAGGCACATACACTGCAAAATATGAGCTTAATATCTTGCAAATTGAGGGAGTTATTCAACACGGACATGACTATATCGACTCGGCTGTTGGCGCTGATAAAGAATATACATACTTTATATATCCTTCTGCCTCTCACATACATTTGCACGACTTTAGTATACCGTTTTTACTCCACGAGTAACGGGTACAAGTCTGAAACTTTGAGAGCGGGCCTAATGCTATTCTCTCAAAATGTGCTTGCTCTCATCTCTCAGTTTCTTTACCTCATTCCCCTCGCCAAAAAGCACCATCACAGAACGAATTTTGCTCGATTTCAAAAGCGAAATTCTTAAAAAATTTAAGAACGAATAAATTATTCGTTCTACTTAGTTCTGGGTGTACGCCAGGTTTCTCTTTTACCGTGGGCAGTTGCAAAATAATCTGCTTCAGCTTTCAAGCCGAAATCACGTTCATGACATAATAAATTCGCTATTTGGATTGATTTTTAAAATGTTGCACAACTCCGACTGTAACATAAATTATTTTCTTTGCAACATTGCTGATCTTTTTCCCCTGTCCCACTATAATCTTCTGCACTAAATGAATTAAGTTCATGGTATAGTCTTATATCGCGGTGAACAAAATTAAAAAGCAAGTTGATTAATTACTAATTTGTTGGGACATTTCGAACATAAAATTTGAAAAATCAAAGACCCAAAATTGGATATACAAAAAAATTGATTCCCGAGGTCTCGGGCTGTCTGACATTTTGAAAAGCATTGCGAATGTACTTAAAAATATGGTCTAACTATATGGAAAAAAATATTCGAATGAAATATTGGCGTGGAGTTGGTATAATTTCAGATTTAGTAAGCCAGTTTTACTGTATACCACAAACGAATAGCCGACAGGATTGAAACTATCTACCCCACGGCAGTGCTAATGCCATCCACATCTATACGGAAGGTTCTAAGCTCGACGAAAAGTTATGAGTATCGAATTCTCCTCTAACCACAATCTGAACTTATCGTTCCGCCTTTCTAATCAATGTAGTGTGTACCAAGCGGAGATGGTGGCCATACAGGAAGCTGTCACCCACCTAAGCACACTATCGATCAGGAAGCACTTAAAGCACTTACTGAATGTTCCTCATCTCTAGTCTGCGGACAAACTGACCGGGATAGTACCACCATCGAGCACCTTTCAAGAAAGAGCACTTGAGGGATGCCTATGGCATTTTATAAGCTTCTCTCAAAAGCCGAAACACGTCGTTTTGCTGCGGATAGGTGGAAAAACCTTTCCTCTTACGTGGCCTACTTCAAGCCTAAAGCGTACTATCACGCTTTTTTAACACAGATGGGAACACACATCTCTTCTGGCGGGTCACTGTCTTATCGTAAGACGTGCTGCACGTTTGACCATGATTTCTGCAGAAGCTGCAGTTGCGAAGAGAAGGAAGAAACAGAACAACATCTTCTCTGCCATGGCCCCGCCCTGAGTCTAAGGAGACTAGTGTTGGGTAAATGTTGTTCATTTCACTGAAGATGTTCACTTGTTCTTTTTTTCAAAGTGAGTCAACTCACTCAAGTTGTTACTTGTTCAGTTGTTCCTGTTCAGTTCTTCACTTGTTCAATTGTTCACTTGTTCTTGTTCAGTTGTTCTTGTTCAGTTGTTCTTGCTCAGCTGTTCAGTGTTGTTTTAAATTGTGGGCCGTTCCGTTGGATCTGTACAGCTCCAATTGTTCACCTGTTCTTCACTTGGGCATTGTGACGATTAGCGATCATTCAAACTAATTTTAGTTGTTCGTCGCTGGTCACACTGCGGAATGTTGCTTATTTGTTAGCCATTTCTAAAATGGTTGCCACGACAGCATGTTGCTGGCGGACAAAAACCAGCTGTTGAGTCACCAAATTGAGTGAACAAGTCACTGAACAATTCTGACTGAACAACTGACAGAAAAAGAGCAGCTGAACAAGAGAAGTGAACCACTCTGACTGAACAACTCACAGAACAAAACGGCTGAATAAGAGCAAATGAACAACTCAGACTGAACAACTCACAGAACAAAAGTGAGTGAACAAAAACAAATGAACAACTCTGACTGAACAAGAACAACTCACAGAACAAGGGCGAGTGAACAAGAACAAATGAGCAACTGAACAAGAACAACTGAACAACTTAAGTGAAGAACATGTTCACTTGTTCAGTTTAGAGAGCAATGCAATTTTGTTCACTCACTCATGAACAACCCAACACTGGGTTAGCCTTTCCTACTCAAACTCTCGAAGACATCCGAGCTAGTGATCCCAGCTCTACAAAAAATTCATTCTGTCCACACAATGGTACACTAAAGAGGACACCTGAGCTGCCAAGTGGGTTGATTCTTATGTATTAACTTAATACACCATTTTCCCCATTCAGTTTAGAGTCAATTACCAACTTGACTAAGCGATATTAGCACGATCTATTTCCATTCACTGCGGACAAAAGATTTAATCAATGAACACATGTTTGAATGGCAATCTGTCTCTAGCTTAAATCAAAGTCAATCAAAACTGTGCTCTCTGGCCAACAATAACTGTCACAAATTGACCAGCCTAACAGAACAGGCCACTGGAGCAGGCTAACACACACACACACACACAAGCGACATTTGTGCAAACATAAACACAGATTTGTGTTGGAGTTTGTCATTGAGGCAAAAGGTGAATTAAAAATGGCAACCGTTAGGAAAAACTAACTAAATAGCCTTACAAATGACAGACAACTGCAACTATTAATTGAAAATCAGAGCACACGTTAAGGAAAACGGCAAATTCTATTAGAGAACAAAAGAAACGCTATATGCAAAAAGGGGGGAGAGATTAATAAACCAAAGCAGAAGCCTAGGCAAAGCCACACCGCTGCTCTGCCAGATGAAAGCCCAAAACGTAACTAGCCCAAGTCGAGTTCAATGAGCGGAGGGACACAGAGGGGGGATGGATCATAATGGCAGCAACAGCTGAACGGGAAAAACATTATGTGCTTGGGGAGCAGCCGAACGGAAGGCGAACTATTATCATTCTAAAAGATATGAGCGCTGAAAACTTTAGCCACGGCAACTGGTCGGTGGGGGGGCGGTAGGCAAGGCAAGGCAGGGCAGGGCCAGGGCCGTGGCAGTCACTTCGCTGCAGGGAATTTCTGTTGCAGATTGCGCCCAAGCGACTTGAAGCTGGGCCGACTGGCCTGGCTGATGTTATTTGCACACCTGTTTGCATGCATTTTGCATGCAACTGGTTACTGAGGCTGCCGCCGCTGCCACTGCTGCTGTTGCTGTTGCTGCTGATGATGATGGGCAGCAATACCAATTTAGCTCTTGCACATTTCCTAGGGTTAAAGTAGCAGCAACTCAAATTATACATATAAACGAAATGCTCAATCAATGCAGCAGCAACCACCCAAAATGAAAACAACAAAAAAAAAAAACAAAGCTGTCACTCAGCTCAGGTTCAGGAACTTAAAAAAATGTGCCACACCAACACACACAAACGCAAAGAGAGTAATTTGCCCCTTCGGCTTAAGCAAACAACTCACTCAGAATTCCACTCACTCGAATGGGAGGATTTCACCACAGCAAGTTGCCGGCGCATTGACTCTTGCCCCTGATGTAATGCGACGCTCTTTGAGTGCAACTCCCAATAATGGCAAAGTTATGCTCAATGCCAGTGATACTTGGGGAGTTCATTTGAAGACAATTTATCATTAATAAATGGATTTAGAAATGATTTATAAATATGTAAAAATAAAATTAATTCACATAAATTGTTTTTCAAAATTGGTTTTATTTTTACAGCGAAAGTCGTAGAATATATGTTATAAATGCTAAAATATTTTAGTTTAAAATTCTTAGGGTCTGTTTCAAATTAACTAACCTAGTGGGGCTTAGATATGCTTATATCGAAATGGACGGTACATCGGACCCAAAGGTACTCTAAAAAGGAATATTGACATCCTCTAAGAATTTCGAGATATAATTTAGAATACCAAAGATAGGGAAAAAGGTCTTAACTTACATAAATCAAACGGAATCGCTCTAACTGTAAAAGGTTACAAAAGCATACATAATATCTAAACATTCTAAAATAGTAATTTTGGCGATTTTTAAAATTTTCCTGAATTTCAAAGTCTAAGTCGCGTTAAGCATGTGTGAAATTCAGTGTGACTAAACTCAACTTTTGGTAAGCTAGAGGCATCAGGCAGCAACCAACCTCATACCCAGTTTTACTTGATAACCCTAAGTTCGCCTTTAATAGGCACATTTATACTAGCAACACACAGACACAAAATCTGTTACAGGTTGAAAATAGATAAAAGATAAAATTTGGAAAAGTTCACAAAATATAAAAGGGTTTACTACAATTGTTATACTAAGCTCGACTTGTCCATTGGAGGCGGGAATTTAATATAACAAAGGCAGTGCATTTTGCATCTGGCACTTCTTCATTAGCCACCTGGCTGCCAGTTAAGGGTAACCATTGGACAGGCAGATCGATTCAGCATTACCAGAGACTATCTTTGAACAGAATATATTGGGACAGCCGTCGACCAGCACATTTCCGTTAATCATCCGGCAGTCAATTAAGAGTAACCCTGATTTTGCAGTTGGACCATAATCTTAGACCTTCTAATAAGACTTTTGAATAAGAAAATGAAATCTCTCGAAGTTCTGGGACACCGAAGGATTTTTCGAGCGATTTCCAGAGATTTCCAGGGATCTGGAAGCCCGCCAGCAGCACCATGTCATCTCTATAAATATACAATAGTTTGTCCTGACTGACTGTCTGACTGATTCACTGACTGACTGATTGGCAATCTTCGCACAGCCTAAACGGTAAGGGCTAGAGGGCTGAAGTTTGGACAGGAGTTTCCTTAGGTGGTGAAAGTGCGTACTAAGCCGGAAAAGCGTCAGAAAAGTTTAAATGGGAAAATTTTATTTTCCCCGATTGACTTGAAATTTCCTTTTTATTATTTGTATTGGACATAATGGATGGAAAAATGAAAATTTTATTTTTCAACCGATTGACTTGAAATTCCCTTTGTAAGCATAGTATGCGACATAATTGGACACGTATTTTCCCGATTTTGGAAAATCCGCCCACAAGGAAAATTCTCGGGAAATTCGATATGCAAAAATCTATTTTTCAACTGATTGACTTGAAATTCGGTTTGTAAGAATAGTATGAAAATAATTGGACACGTATTATCCCGATTTCGGAAAATCTAAGCATACGATTGACTTGAATTCGGTTTGTAAGGAAAGTAAGTGAAATAATTTGTAATGTAACTTTCCAATGCTGGAAAGTTAGACCTTAGGGTTGGAAAATTCATGGAAAACTCTGCAGCCAAAAACGTTTTTCATCCGATTGGCTTCAAACTTGGTTTGTAAGGATAGTGTAAGAAATAAAAATAACAATAACGATAGCTATAACAATGGCGATAACGATAGCGATAACGATAAAAATAGCGATAACAATAACATTAACGATAGCGATAACGATAGCGGTAGCGATAACGGTATCGATAACGATAACGATAACGAAATCAATAACGATAGTGATAGCGGTATCGAAAACAATAACGATAGCGATAACAATAGCGATATCGGAATAAATAAGAATAACGATAGTGATCATTTTTTCGATAACGATATCAATAATGATAACGATAACGATAGAGAAATCAATATTAACCACGATAGTGATAACGGTTTCGAGAACGATAAAAAAACTAATACAATAACGGCATCGATAAAGATAAAAAATTCAATAGCTATAGCGACAACGGTATCGATACGAAATCAATAACTATAGAGATAACGGTTACGATAACGATGACGATAACGGTAATGTTACCCAAACCCGGTCGGAAAAGAAAAACTATATCGGTTTTATGTGATGATTCTTAATAGCCTTACTGATCCAGTATAGACTGACGGCGGCGTAGCGAAGCGCATCGGGTACTATGCTATTCTCTATATATACTTAAAATAAAACACAGCACCGCCGCCATACACACACTACCAGCTGCATCACAATTGGACACGATTACCAGAGACTTCACATGAAATGCCAGCCGTCCGCCAGGCGATTTTGGGACAGCCTTCGGCTAGCATATTTACGGTAATATTTATTTATTTATTCGCCAAATGAACATAGTTCTTAGCTGGTTACACTTATTTTAACCTAAATTATAATATATAAAAAGAAAAGAAAGCAAATTTAATGCCTCATGGTAGAATAATGTTCTTCTAGCAGTGTCTTAATTAACGATTTGTTAGCATCGAAGTCAAAGCGCATGCTAACGGGCTAGGAGTTCAAATTATCAAGGGCTCTAGATATGGGCTCACGAAGGGATAACTAGCTCGGCAAATTTGATGGGAAAGGGTTGAAAGGATCTAAGATTCCTATTTGGTACACTAAAGCTGATCTTGCCTAACCAAAAAGGACTATCAATAGCACCTAAATCAAGGTCGTTCAGAAACATTAGATGCAACAGGGCACACCTACTAGTTTACTGTGGCAAAGCGTCAGAGAAGTTGAGCGGGAGAAGAGCAAATTTGAGAAATTTAGTTCGTTTCAAAAATTTAGCAGCAGTGGCGCTGCGCTGCGACAAGGGTCTTCGTTTTGTACGTTACTTGAGTATCGTTTAACCGATCCTTACGTTTTGCCGAATCGCTTTATAATTTTGATTACTATATATGTCTAGAAGGTACAAGCCATCTTACTTAAAAACTGTGGGAGATATGATTTTTTGTTTCAAATTGTGGGGACAGGAGGGCGCGTTGCCAAAATTGAAGATTAACTTTATCTACCTGCAATTATAAGAAGTTTTTGTCCTTTAGACATCAAACCACTATCTCTTACCATCTCTGAGATCTCTGCGTTCATACGGACAGACATACGGACGGACGAACGGACGGACGGACATGGGTCGGAGATGCTTGCTTCTGGCCGAGCCGAAGTTAACTTTCCCCTATTTTTCTAACTAAGACAACTTCTCAAACCCAACTTTTCTATCTAACTTCTATCTTTACTATATACATAGATGTCCCATTTCGACCAAACTTAGAGGAATCATGAAAAGACGTAACAAACTAAGATGTACGTAATTTGGAGTCGATTCCATTTAAAACAATTTAGTTTTACTCACTGGAACTTCTTTATCGACCGATCATTTGTACTGCTGCTATATGCTACAGTCATCCGATTGTGACAAAATAAATAAATGCCAATTTTAAAGACTTTTTGATAGAAAACAGAAGTTTTTCTAACTAAGACTACTTTTCAGACTCAACTTTTCCATGAAAGCTATACTATATAAATGTCCGATTAGGACCAAATTTGGTAGACTCATGGAAAAGCGTTTCCATTGAAAACAAAAGACTTCGTACAAAGTTTGGTGAAGATATCTTTCGAACTGACGGAGGAGATTGCATAGAAACAGACAGACGGACAGGGCTAAATCAAGTCATTTTCATTTTATTCATTTTATAGTTTAACAATGTTCTGTCTAACTTTAAAGGGGCCTACTTAGGAACGACAACAAATTATTTTTAATTACAAACAAGGATTGGAGAGGAAATTATATGAGAGTACTTATTATAGCTTAGACAAAGGTAACGGAAGGGTTCGTGATGAGCGTAGTTTGTCAGGCAAGGCTGAAGGTAAATTGGATAAAAATTTCGAGTAGCACGTTGTGGAACAGCTAAGTTTATTTGAGATAACAAAGCGATAGAGTCAATTTCCCGGATAAGAGTTTATGAATAAAAAGTACACTATGGCATGTACGGCGGTTCAGAAGAGAAGGCAGGTCGATAAGGCGTAATCTATCCTCATACGGGGGAAGATGGAGGGAAGGATCCCAATTTAAGCCTCGGAGAGCGAAAATTAAAAACTGTTTTTGAACCGATTCTAGTTGA